>UFQX01000180.1:855487-927846 GCA_900497675.1 Arapaima gigas
TGAATCACAGGGGTGGCCTCCTGTGGCCAAATAGAAGCCTCAGCTCCAGTTTGGGACTTCCACTATAGTCCAGGATCAGAAATTCAGTCTTCAAAAACACCATGAAAAAATGAAAAGCCTTCACAAGGATGCAAGGATTTTTAAAATGCAGTGCAAAGGAAGCTACAACCAGGCATGGTAAACATGAATTGGTCATGAACTGCTTTGAAAATATCCAGGGGGGGAAAAAAACAAAAAAAACAAAAAAAAAAAAAACCATGACCCTGCCCAGAGCGGACCACCTATAAGAAAACTCTGAGTCTTATGGAGGAACTCTATGTAGTTCAGTACAAAAAGCAAAACTACTGTGACCCATAATTTCATATACTGGACAACATTCAGTAGTGTACTTATGTGTCTGGTTTATGACATTTTGTGCCATTTTTGTGTTTGACATTTAGATCTGCATCTCAGGCGGTATGTATACACGTTCGAAAAGGTCATGCGCGCGCACGCACACACACAAACAAAAGTGCAGGAAATGTTTGCACGTATTGTTCTAAAGAAAATAGTTCGCACACACAGACGTCAAACTGCCATCACACGGGTACCTGTTTCACGCGGCCCAAAAGGTCGGCCCAAAGTGGCGTTCCCATTAATTCCTCACTCGCTTCCTTCCAGGCACGGCTGTCTCAGCTGAGGAAGCGTTAAGACGTGGCCCAAGGAGAGGAGTCACTACGACCGTATGTGTGGACCAAGTAAGCAGCTCCCTGGCCTGTGCAGCCCAGGGGTGGCTCCTTTACACACATCACCTGGTTCTACAACTTCTACAAAACCAGCTGAGGGAACACAAAACGGTGCACTACATACACACGCCAAGGACCATTTCAGGGGCGAGTCTCTCTCACACACACACACACACACGTTTAAAGTAGTAGCGTAGCTGCTAGTGAGGTACAAGAAGTACTACAAGAAATACCCAACTACTAGGGACACATTAGGGTTCACTGAACATCGCGCTCACTTCTTTCACTTTTTTCTGCAGTCTGTAGCCTGAACAGGACAAACACGTTGGTCTAAATGAAGTGAAAAAAGGGTAAAATCACAACTGTAGCTAACAGTGACTGGACGTTCTACTTACCCGTTGCACTACAGGCTTTGCGTGAGGAGCTCCGTCTTTCATGGGTGCAACTGAAACAAGTGAATGTGTAACGCGTTTGTAGCCTCACGTGCCGAGACCGCGCGGCCTCTCGCGCAAAGCTTGAGGGGGAAGCGAAGCGCAGCGGCGCCAACAAACTTCTCCATGGCGGTCCGACTGGACTAACCCCTGTGTTTGAGCATTTGGGATTTATACACCTCGCAAAACACGTTTCCTTCTACACTGTTCACGACCGCTTCATTGACCGGTTGACGAAATAAACAAGGCTGGTCGACTATACCGTGATAAAAACGGTATAGTTCACCTTCATCTTGTAGACGTTCGACGACCTTCTTTCGACTTTGAAGATACATTTTTACCTATAAAACGCACTGATGAATTAAACGAACAACTGGAGGTACCTGCAGCTTAGTTTGACTGCTGAGATACACACGTGGTTCCTACGTTGCTCAGTCAGCAACTTACAAAACTGTCCACCTGTGACGCTGCTCCAGTTTAAGCCACCAGCAATAAGTGCTCACCAGCGTCACGCCGTGGACAGTCTTAGAACTTACTGACTGCATCACGCGTGTCCTCGGTGAGACTGTAGGTCAAATGTTTGCTTTTACACCAACTCGTAGCAGTAATATCTTCTTGTGTAACAAACCCTGCTGTCACTGCAGGTGATGATGGGCATTTTTCCCTGCCATGTTCCACTGAGAACTTTTTTGCCCCTCAATACCAGACAGGATACTGCGCCCCAGTTATTTACACAGACAGAAGGATTACATAAGCTTGGATCAGGAACTAAAAACTAATTCAATATGATTGGATTGAATGAAAAAAAACATTGGAAAAAAATTGAAGCAGTGGAGGTGCAGAGATGTAGTATGAAGGTCTCCAGTCTGTGCACTTCTTGTGGTTTTTTGTTTGGACTACGCACGCACGCACGCACGCACGCGCACACACACACACACACACCCTACTCATGGCTGGAGCTGCCCTCTCTAGTCCACATTCTGGTCCTGATTTTAGTCATTTATTGTCATGAAACACAATATAAATGTAGCCCAAGACTTGCCATATCTGCTAAATTCTTCTTATATACCAGCTGATTGATACAGACGTTGAAAGTCACTGGACTCAGAATCTGGTCTCTGCCTGTGTCCCTGAGCAAAGAGTCTGGAGTCCACTTTTTGCGAGGCACTGATTTTCTCATCTGAAAGATGACCCTCCACACGTTTTGGGTGTTTAACAGACCTGGATACCAACCTGACTAATGCTTATAAAGTTTTCAAACATGCAAAAAAAATTTTATGATTTGCATAAATATTACATCCATCCATCATTGCTGACCGCTGAACCCTGAGCAGGGTCGTGGTGGTCTGGGGTGTATCCTGGAGGGTATCAAACTACCCGCACATGGGACGCCAGTCCACCACAGCGTAAGGCGAGTTTTTTTCCCGAACTGTTTTGTTTTCCCTCTCCTCTTTTCAAGCTTTTATCTCTTTTTCTGTCTCAATTTTTGAAAAGGTTATTCTATTCAACACTCTGCTGAGAAGTGTTCTCCTCTGTGTGTTTTTGCAGAGCATGTGGGATCCATTTTGTCCCACCCCCCACATGGGTAAAAAGTGGTCTGTTTTCACCCCTGCAGCTGTGTGGTAGCCGGCTGGGCTGCAGCGGTGCTCAACACGATCACCGAGGCGTCTGTCTGTCGCGTTTCCTCACGTTCCCGCGTTTGCGTCCTGATTCGCCAGATGTCAGAGAACTGGCTGATAAGTTCCTTTAAATTTCTTTACATCTTCCACTGCAAGCTGCAATCCTGTGTTATGTTTAGTTGTTCACAGGCCAAATACTAGAAATATGGTGTTGCATATTTAAAACAACCCAGATTTATTGTTTCAGAAAAATGACACCAAGAAAGAAGTCAAAATATATCAGGGAAAAGGTGTCTTTTGGGGACCTCTAGCACAGAACCCAGAGTGGGAAAAGGTGGCAGTAGCTGGTGAAATGGGTAGAGCCACAGCTTGCAGTCAAAGGCCCGGGTTTGAATCCTTGCTCTCAACACAGCAGCGTTGGCCTACGTTCCCGTGAATTGCTCTTGTAAAAAGTATTAAAAAAGTACTGTATGTAAAAAGTAGCTGTATAAATTAGCTTGGTGTGGAAACCTCACAGTTTGATTTAAGATAAACAAATCGGACAGCATTCTTAATTTAAAAACTGACGGCAGAATTAATATTAACACGTTGATAAGAATTTTCTATTTATGTAGTTACTTAGATTCCATGATGGAGATTTAATGATGGTGGTGACTGGTTGAGGCTGACATCCCAAAGAGTCAGTAGGAAGTTAAGATTTTGGTTTTTCCTTTGACGGGAAGTGCCCGTGTGCCTGTTTTTCCAGATAAGACTATCCGTCTCTGTCCAGTGCCGACATTAGGAGATTCCAATGTCCACCTTTTCAAACCCTACTTTAACAACAATAATAATAATAATAATAATGACTTTCATTACTGTTTTCCTATTCTATTGCTGCTGCTTTCCTGTGACCCACTCAACACAGACCTTTACCTGGACAGGGCCCTCCAGTGTCCTTGATACCGTTGTTCCTGGAGATACAAATGGACCTGGAGTTTTGGGTATATGAGTGAAATTATTTAATACCCTTTTGCAGAGTTACGATCAATTATGAGGCTGATCTTTCGTGTTTATGAGCATGAAGAGCAGAGCGTCAGGAAACTCGCAAAGTTCAAACATGATGGCAAATTACACCTCAACTTACAAGATCTCGCCTTACAAGCCGGTTTCCAGGAACACGTTCTCATAAATAAGGCAATATCTGTTGTAAATAATGTGAGACTGGTCCCTGCTTTCACACAGCCTCTTAAAGAACGCCGGAAGATGAAACGGACCCTACACCGCAGGGGTGTGGTGTCGCATCACAGAAGATAAGTGCCTCCCCATCACCTCTGTGAAGCTGTCAAAAGTCTGACTGATGAGGCACCGACGACTGGATTCCACCCTGGGAATGAATTTCAAAATCTGTGTTAAAGCTGAGTTTGTAGGCAAGCACACGCGAATGAATAAATGAATGCTGCCATTATCCTCCGATTTTACATGGCCTGTTGTATAAATATTTGAATAAATTGAGGTAAGTTGAGGAGACAGTCAAGCCCAAAGCACGACTTAAACACAAAACACTCTGGTAAAGCTTTCGCTAACCTCCGTAAAATGTATTTGGAACACAAACGCTGGCGTCAGAATTCCACTGTTGTTCTAAGTTCTGACATTTGGTTGACATTCACACAGGTTAACCATAAGTGGCAAAAACAATCACGAACACAGTGAGCACTCCTCTGACCTCGCAGGGGCAGCCAACTGCAGTTTTCCTGTTTTACTTCAACAATCACTTGAGTTCTGATGGCATCTTCACTTCTTAGAAAAATAAATAACCTGAATTCTTTTCTTTCTGGTGAAATGCCATCATTCACCTCCCTGACCTTAACCTTTCTAAATCTCTAGATAATCGGTCAGGTTTAGGGAAGTGCTCTTGAAAGTTGGCATGAACTTTGACATGGGGGGGGGGGGGGGCAGNGTCTGTTTTTTTGGGAGTCTGCATGGGGATTGCAGCAGGGTGGTGGGGGGGGGGGGGGGGGGGGGGGGGGGGCAGTGTAAAAACAGAATGCCAGTGCACTGGAACCCTGCTTCTTCAGTGTTCCACTTGGTTTAGTAATTGAACGAAGATATTTTTTCTAGCCCTAAAAGACGTGTTTCACGACTGCACAGATTTAGGCTGCTGATCACATCTAAGATGCCAAGCATGATATTTTACTGGATACTGGATGGCCTCCTGCAGTGCACGTCAATATTCCTTTTCTCTTTCAATACAGACACCACAGGAGTGACTGTCCACATCACCCATATCGGAAAGTGCAGCATTTCTCCATGTTGCTGCTGCTCTGCCAGTAAATAATAACCTGTCGATTACTTTTCATATTTCATCTTGATTTCCAACCAGCAACATGTGATTATGGGGTCCTTAGTCACTACGTCACAAAGCAGGCTGTCTTCCTTCTCTCGAATGGATTAATGCCCACTGCCCAGCCACAGTGGGAGAATCGAGCCTCAGTGGGCAGTTAACATTCCAGTCTTGAAAGAGAGAAATGATTTCATTTCATTCTGAGGTTAAGCCTTTGCACACTATGCGGCACATGGTCTAAGCTGTCTGACTGGGTTTCCTCACTCATTGTACAAGATGTTATCCTATTAAAGCCTCTGTGGGCCACAAGCCCAAATGGGTTTATGCAGAGAGGGAAAAGAAAAGAACTCTTCCATGCCAAGGCCAGGTTTGTCGATACATAGTGACTTCCCGGTAAAGCTTTTCATTTTATCTCAGTGTGGTAACAAACTTGCACACGCTATTCTGTTATCTATTTCTGTATATTGTAATGTAGAGTATGGTCCACTTCCAGGACAATGACGTTCAGAAGTGCCAACTGCAGCTTTGGACAAAAGTGAGATGAGAGTTTGGGTTGAGTAGTCTGGTTTCTCCTTTTGAGAAGGTTGAAGGTCATGCAGGACTTGTGTAGATAAATCTTTCCCAGATTTTATCAGATGAAAGACGATGTGACCAGCTGCTCCCACAGGGAGGCAAAATACCCCCAGGGAGGCAGGGAGGATGTGGGATGGTGTCGATCTTCTTCAAACCCTCTCCAGGGGAACTAGGGAAAACCAGCCACAGAGGGAACAAATAACCCATCAGCTGTCTGAGGAACCTGCCATGTCAGTCTGTGGCACGTTCACCTCAAATATGCAAGTTATGCTTCAACAGTCTGATCAACTCATCACGCATGCACCAAGCAGGTACAGTAAAGCCACAAATGGAGGATACATTTTACTGTAATGTGCCACTCGCACCCGACAAAGGCAATCGTTTTACCCAATTGAGACGTCTAATGAAAAAAGAAAAGGCAAGTGGCAAACAATACCACAATATACATCCCACCATGACACAGCAGATGACCTGAGCAGTCCAGATTATCTTTTCGACTTCAACCCCCACTCATACTTGGGAGGGGGGGCTGCTGTGTGGGTCGGGACACGCCCTCTGAACACTGTGAAGGATAGGCCACTTTCTGAAGACAGATGTGTTGAGGGCAGCCCCTTGAAGCGATACATCATGTCATAAAAGCAGTGGACCTGCTGCCAATAACATGGTGGTATGTACAAGCTCAGCACTCTACCTCAACCATGGCGAATAAAAAAATAACCTGTATGCTCATAGCCCACACTGGTTATTTCCACATTTGTTCTGCAGTGATCTTTCATTCCTCAGTGCCGCTCAGGTCATGCATCTCTCTCAAGAGTACAACGGCATCATCCTCTTCGGATTAGAACCTACAATCCTCGATCTTTCACGGTCCAGTTCCTGAACAGTTTCTTCACGATGTTGCCCAGCTCAAACCGCAGATGGGTCAATATTACAGTGTTCTTACCTGTACAAGCACACAGCGGTGAAATTTTGCATAGAGTTTTAAACAAATGCAGTTTGGTCATCTGCAGAGAACACAGAGAATGTGACTGTAAGAAGGAACATCTTTTATTCACAAGTAAAAGTCAATGCAGGCTGGAATACTATACATCTATACACAGGATCATGAATCCCTGTACAAAACCAGAGACATTAGAAAATATGATTTGATATGAAATGTGACCTTACATACATTGTTATTACCGTTCTTAAAAAAAGTTTGGCAATAGTCAGTCAGTTCATGTAACTAACCGTGCATTCATGAAAGCCAGGGATTTTATTACAAAATAAGAGTACAGCAAAAAACAAGGATAATATAAAAGGATTAATAAAAATCTCATGCAGCATCTTCAGAAAGGGCCTGAGAGTATATCTTGTTGAAAAAGAGCAAAAAAGGTTTCAGAGTCATAAAAACCAAATAAAACTAATCAGTCATCAGTAATAATATAAAAGCCAGAGTTTGTCTTTCTGCTTCTGTAAACCCAAATGGGCCAATAACTTAACGCCGTTTTCAGAAAGGGGTAAAAACAAGCGGTAACACACTGGCGAGTACTGAAGGCTTCACTTATCTGTTTGTGGTGCCACTGCTTCCTGGTCGCGGTGGGAAATTCTGTGCATGTTTCGATACAGAGAGTTAAGGACTGGTTCACCTGCTTCAGCAACATCTACATAGACCCAGAATCTGGGACAAAAGGAAGTGAAAAGGAAAATACTGAGCTTCATGCTCTGAGACGTGGCTTAGACCAGGGTTCTGTGGGACCACGGTGAACTGGGACTGGTCGAGCCCTTTGTGCTGATATGAGAGCTTAGAGGTTTTTAGGGGAGCAAGAGTGGTGGAATGCATAGTGCTAGGCTAGGCTAGGAGCCCCCCCCAGCATACCCCCCCAAGGGGCTGTAATGAGTGCTTTACACGTGGAATCTTCCCAGCTAAGGGTCCCACTTGCTGTCTCTTACCTAGTAATAACAGAGCGTTGCGCCTGCCGAGAGATTTTCTCAGGGTGGCACAATCTCCGTGGTCAGGGAGAGCTTTCTTGAGCTCTGCGTCACAATGGCCCCTGGACAAGACCGCACCGTGGCAGCTGTGAAGATTAAGGGGCTGCCAAGGCCACAACTCCCTCTAAATAAACAGACGCAGGCTCACCGCAGAAAGTCGAATCACCCGCCACAGCTCAGCAGATCCACCGAGACCTCCACAATCAAGGCAACTGGAGGGATGGAACAGTTCGGCCACTGAGCCGGCTTCACCACCCGGCCGACAGAGGTGAAGCTACCATGTCTAGTCTTGTCCTCGGCAGAATAACATAGATAGTTAAAAGGTTACACTTCCAGAGAAAAGAAAACCAGAAAGAAACCTAAAGGTCCTTAGGCTATATGACTAGGGCACATGCTGACTGAGGTTTCCACATGAGAAAGGCATGTTCAGGATGCAATAACATTAGCTTATTGCTCATCTTTTTTCCTCATTTTATTTTTTCTTACCTAAAGATATTTTTACATACTGTATGATCATATAAATACACTGTACAATGGCATATAAAATATGATTTTTTAAAGGAATATGTTTAGGGTTTACTTAGGTATGCTGGTTTTCATACTAGCACCAATACAAAAAAATATTCACTCAGAAACAGTCTGTAGAAAAAGGCACTTTGGAAATGAGTCTCGATTTATGACAGCAAAGCCCTCTCTTCTCCGTTTCTCAGCAGTGAAGGAAGAAGCTTCACTGCATCAGAAATGTTGTTTTCCCCAGTGTGTCCAGTACCACCACATGCCAGGATATTTTCTGCACAACAAAAGGTTGCCACTTCCATGCAAAGGTCCATTTATATCTCCAGTTTTACTAAGTTTTCGCTCTTGCTGTGGGTCAGATCCTCTTCTCTCAGCATCTCACCAAACTAGCTACTACTCTTCTCTGTCCTTCCACAGTGACTTCCTGGGTTCTCTCTCCTCTCACACTTCCACTTCCCGTGGGCCATCCTGAGTGTCAACTGGCACCCCGATGTCAAAACAGGTCACCATCATTACACGTGACTTGCACAGGTTGACACAGTACTCTAGTTCATCAGTAACCTGCTCCAGGGCCTCCAGATACTCTTGGGATTCCTTGTCCAAATCCTGGTCCACCTCAACTGTAGAACAGGGAGGGAAGAGGGAGAAAAACAGGCAGAGGCTGTTGGAACACTTGGATTACACTAGAGGTGCCTGATCTACATTAGCTGTGCTAAATATAAAAACAAATAAAAAAATAAGGATGACAGTATATAACTTGTAGGTGCAGTTTCATTGCCCTGAGTCACAAAGCCCAGTTTTACAGACTGTAGCTCTGTTCGCCTGCTTAGAGGAATACACCACAGTTACAAGCATCAACTTTCTGTTTCCATCAGCCCTCAACAGCAAAAGTGAGTATCTATTTAAAGACTGATACTCACGCAGGGCTTCTTTCTGACTCTCAATTCTTAGGGTCATGCACGAGGTGAAACATGGAGATTTTGCTTCTGTATCAGAAGGCACAGAAAATTGATAAAAGTCCTGGGGTAGTCGCAACCAGGTGGGGACTTTTTAAAAGCGCTACATACAAAAGTCACAGAGATCCACATGAAACAACACAGCCTTTAACAGCAAGTGAGTTGTGCTTTATTGATTATAGGGCAAGCTGAGAACTGTAAGGACAAAGCTTTCTGCAATATGACACACAGCCAGTTTCTTTTCCCCACTCAGACTGAAACATGTCACTGTGTGAGTTCTGCAAAAAATTAATATCCTTTGTTGGTGACCTTTATAGCTCCCTTATATTCTTTTATTTCCCCAGTGCAAGTGGGCGCCTGCTACTTATGCAGTGGACACCTTTAAAAAGGTCTTTTGATTTCAAAGTGAGAAGCTGTTTTCTGCCACTAATGTGTATTGTGAAAACACAGCAGAATTTAATCTTTAACTTCCAAAATACTGCTTTTACCAAGGAATTCCAGAAGGCCTCTTCCAGAATGAAATGTTCCGAAATAGTATGTAATGGGCACAATTCTGATACAGACCAGAAACACGGATACCCCTGATGAAGTAGTCAGCAGTTACTTTGTGCAGCTCAACTGTGAAGAGTCCCTTTGTTCAGATATGTCATCCACTGAGCAGTAGAGGACCACATCCATTTGTATCTCTTTGTCCACAGACTGAATGATGAAGCCCACTCTGTCACTCAATTTCACCACAAGCTCTCACAGATGCTAATGAATCCACCATGTATGAACTATAAGTAGACCTACCTTTCAGCAGTACTGCAAAACAATCAAAATTCCTACATCGGGAGCTCCCAATCACAAAATAAAAGCACTGTGATCAAAACAGTCCATTCCAGAAGCCCTAGTACCAAGTGCTTGAAAGATCAACAGCTGGTTAATAGGAGCTACACAAAGAAGCTGTTGGAGAATGAGTCACCCTAGCAAGAGTTACCATGCGGGTGTCATTTGCATGTTAGGCTCATAGGTTGGGAGCTTGTGTTGTGGCCATAAGGGTCAAAGCAGTGTGAATAGGCCAGTGAAATTGCCCTCGGTTAGCCAATTAAAGGCAGACGCACCTTTCTATTTCTATTTTTCTATTTTCTACCTCCAGTAGAATCAAGAACGTGGCAACCAGAACTGGAAAATAAAATTTCCATGCCATGAAGATGCCTGTGTCCAGAGATGGGAAAGCAGCCAGCTGTGCTGATCACTAACCCTCTAACATGTGATCCAAATATGGTCTAAAGACCTTAGCACTGCTACTCACACTCTCCGATCCACTTGCTTGGATCCATCATCAGCCTGCGTTTGGTGTCCTCTAGTTCATCCTTCAGCATTTCGTGCTTGGCCCTCAGCTCTCGGATCTGTTGCTGCCGCCTCTCCACTAACTTCAGCTTGGCGTTGAAATACAGCAGTCCCTGGATGGTGGGAGTGGGACAGAAAAAACATGAGCTTCACTAGTCACAGTCAAAAGGGAAAACACTAGAACAATAATACCAAGGGCCATATTTTTAAAAAAAAAAAAGAGAGACTTTCAAAATGAAATTAAAAGCCGCCAACTTGCACAACTCAGACCCTTTTAATAGAGAAATACTAGAAATATAATAAACAGCTATCTAACTATTAGCCTCCTTCATCCCTGTGAAGTCAAGTAATGTAAGCATACATGAATATGTACTATATGAGTGAGAAGCGGGCTACTTAGAGGAGCACCAAATAATACAGTTGATTGTTGCTCCTGTCCTTGACACTGTTGTGTTTTTTATGACGGAATAAGTATTACAGGATATACAGAGACATACTATAAACTTACAGGTGTTGACTTTTCCAGGTATTGTCAAAATGTCACTTCCCTGCACAGTGACTATTATAATAATTTTAACTCCTGTGGGCTTACCTAATGAATACGTTTTACTTTAGCATCCACCCTGAATAAACTACTACCCCTTCCACAGACAAACACACAATTTTATCATCCTATTTTCATCCTACAGTCTCAATTTTATGTCATGCTCATCCTGTTCAAATCTGCATACCTTTTCAACATCCTGAAATGGCTGCTGTAAAAGAAAGAAAACTCTCATAAATAACAGAGTTGAAAAGAACGGAATATGTAGGATGCTGGTAACAGTGAAATACATGCACAAATTCACAGTATGAAAACGTGAAGTTAGCAGCACTGAAGGTGGTACTGTGAGAGGCCACTCGGCCGTTGCAACTTTCAAAGACGGATTGAAGATCATCTTTTCCTAATTGAAACTAAATCAAATGGCCATCCAACTGATTTAATATCTCCCTTCAACAAATCTCCACTGGGCTGGCTCCAGCTTGTAGGGAAGGTTAATGATCCATGGAAGCGGGTACTTCAATAAAGAGTGATCAAACATCCCTGGATGGAAGCCTTCATCCATCACACGCTCTTCAACCACGCTAGTCTCCGCCTCTCCCTCCCCTTCACGCTCAACCTTAGATAGCCAGCCCTACCAATCAGTCATACCTAGACCAATTAACCTGAGACAATAATTGCTTTGGTGAACTTACTGCATTGCTCCCAAACCCAACATGTGATGAAGCAGTGAATGGTCACAAGCACTTAAATGCAACCATTCAAATGGAAGGTCAAATGGATGAGGAAAGACGTTCTTGTCTTGTACTTTATTAATGTGCATGCCTAATCACTTACGACGAGCTCAAATGATGTCAATGTCACTTACTTTAGATGTCGCCAACATTGTGACACACAACTATCCGATAATGAAATACATCTTCCATGAACTTTAAATAGGACCAGCAAAGAGAGGCATTTCACGATAAACTGAGGCACAATGAACTTGCAGATATTTACCATGGGTTAGCAATCTTACACAGACTGAAAAAGTGCTGGAAGGGTAATGATGCTAATGCAATCCCAATCTTAATGGCATCTGTACAGCCCAGCTCTTTACCTCAGCTGCATCTTCCTGTCGCCGCCTCTGTAGCCGCTCCACGTCATCGATCTCATACACCTTGATCTCAAAGGGCTCCTTCAGAGTCCCAGGTAGCAGGGGTGGCAGGTCCACCCACTGGCCAGTAGAGCTGGGCTTCCTTCCTAGGGATGAGGTATCTGGCAAGGGGGCTGGGATCAAGCGTCGCCTCTGGAAACCTGGAATGATAACGTGAAAATAGATAAGACATGTCTGTGGACTAGGGAATATAGAACAGGACTATTCTCGAGTACTCAGTGATGTTAATAAATATGCATGGGGCCAAAGATCTAAACTGATAGCAGACTTGGACCTCCTGAGGAGGTATTGATTTCATATGTATAAGGTACTGTGCAATTTATTGCACGTTGCAGACGTCAATTACAGAGGACAACAACATAAATCTGCGACTGAATAGAACCAGGTGATGAGGTTCGGCTATCAAGAAATTCAATATCATTCTATTCTGTCAATCATATATATATCTCAAATTATAGCTTATATGGCTATTTGAATATGGAACATATTCTTGTGTTAAAAACTAGTAAGAACTTCAAACCTATTTTAAGTTTTTTTTTTGTTCACTGACATATAAATGTACACTTGAAGATACCTATTGGCTTTTGTGATGACTGCATGATCATGATGCACTATTTTGTACACCGGTTGGACTCTGAAAAGCAGGTCCTTCATGGAAAAAATGTGCTTCCATTTCCAAACATTATAGAATCAAACCTTGGATGAAGAGAATTTCAAAAGCAAAAAGAAATACTATCAGGTTTAAAGAGGAACCCAACCTTTAACAATAATAAAACTTTTGGAAGACACGTCGGTATATATATTTGAGCGCCTCATGCAAACTTAAACAAAACCATGCAAAACCAGCTCTCCTTTGATCTTATAAAACACTGCACGTTTTCTTGACCCACCAAGATGACACTTTGGAAAAGCTGAATTAAATAACCATTTCTGTCAGGCTAGACAATTTCATGGTCATCCATTAAAGCTGGTTAAAATATGTCACATATTAAACACCTCATTGACTGACCTTCAAACCTTTCATCTTACAACCTGCCACCTTGACTTACTATATAAAATATAGACTCCTGATAAAATACAGTAAGTTCTGTACTGCACTCCCTGTGCCCGAAACAAGTAACAAATATGCTGCATTCCTACACAGATGGCAGTCAGAGTCTTAAAAAATTATTCAGTTATAAAAATGAATCCTCACCATTGGACCTCTTCTTGGGTGATCTGGAGGACCTGGTACGCCCTGAAGATGATACTCCGCTCTCACTCATGGAATCGTGGGCAGAGGAGGCGCTCCCCGTTGCCTCACTGTCCCGGATCATGCTCTCATAGCCGCTGCTCCCCCCGCTGTGGTAGAAGAGGGCCGTGCGGCCCATGGCTGGAGGCAGCTCTCCACTGAGTACACTGCTGTTGTCACTCCCATGCCCACTGCTGTAGCGTTGCGGCCGCCGTGGGGCCGTGATCTTGCTGTAGGGGGAAGGCAGCGCCAGGGGGGAAGGCTTCTCGTCACTGAGGTTCACGCCACTGTCGTTTCCGCTGTCAGAGTCCCCAGAACTCCTGAAATGCTTCCCAGGGCCACCAGATGCCAGCTCACTCACTCGACTGTTGGCGGCACGGATGGCTTGCTTGGTTCCCATTATAGTGCCCCTCCCAGGCTTGCCATTAACCCCCGTCACAGATCGAGGACCTGTCTTTCCATTAGGAGGTAAGTTGGCATTCCGCATATTTGGAGTAGCAAGGGATTTGGTAGAAGAGCTCAAGGCCTTTGAACTGTTTCCAGAAACTGAGCGGGCCTTGTTTCCATTGATACCAACAGATTTGAGGTTGATATTGCCCTTCAGCAGCCCTGTCTTGCCTGGGGTTCCCGGAGTGACACAGGGAGGTGGTGAGGTAGCAGAAGGGGTAGAGGCAGAGGTGGGTGTTCCAAGTCTTGGCACGGACCTGCTCGGCTTGCCATTACTGCTCAGGCTGGCTCCACTATTTTCTCTATAGAGTCCTGGCTTGGATCCCACCGAAGTCAAGCTTTCACATCTCTGCAGCGATGTCTGACTTCCATAGCACTGTCCAACATCTCCTTTGGCTCCTCTGGCTTTGAGACTGGATGTTGCTTTGGCTGAGCTATAGTCTGCTTTTAGGCTTGAAGTTTTGTGGCTGCTGGAGTCACTTCTGAGCCGAATATCAATCTCATCCTCTGATGCTGCAGTCCTAGGCGATGAGGACCTCCCTCCATCAATACTTGCTGACTTTAAGGCACTTGGGGGCAGCAAAATCCGGTTTTTCTGATCTAAACTAGATTTTCGGACTGGTGGAGCAGGAGGTGAGGTGCCACCAGATTTTGGAAGCATACTACCTTTCTGTCCATTTGTCTTTTTCCCCAAGGATGAAAACTTTAGGCTAATGGTTGATGGTGTGCCTTCTTGATTTCCTTTGGAATCTGAGGAATTATGTATTACAGGGACGGTGCCCAGCGTGGTTGCCCCACGCCTTAGCTGGGGCATTTTGTTAGGGGCCTCAAATTTCTTACTGCTGGATTTTTCACAGCCGTCCACCACCCTTTGAGAAGAGGTAGACACCATCTTAGGTGGACGAGGTACACTGTTGCTGTTCATCCCTGGCTTCCTGGAGGGCATTCCACTAGTGCCATTCTTCAAAAGCTTCCCAGTGGAACAGGAGTCTGTGGCTTGAGGGTCCGTGGGTCTGTCAATACGAAGCCAGGGGTCTTCTGACTTTGCATCCTGCCTCTGTAGCTCACGGCTACTAGTGCTGTTATTCTGGGAAACAGATGAGGTAGGTTTAATTTTCTTGGGAAGACTGAGGTGAACATCTTGTGGGTGTTGAGAGGATTCAGAAGTGTTAAGAGTACTAGTTTTTGTTATTTTAGAAACTCTACCCGATGCTTTGGTAGACTCTGGTGATAATGGACATTTTGTCATGCTCAGGGAGAGTTTGCTTGATGTGGCACTATCACTGTCCATCTCCGAGAAGCAGAAGCCACTATCATTTAAGGAGCTCTTGGCATCCTGCACTGAAAATGATTCCTTATGGAACATGCCAAGTGAATCCAAATAGAAATTTCCCCCTGTACCCGTGTGCCTGGGCTGCTGTAGCAACCCATCTGCAGACTGGATTCCTTCACTCTCAAGTGTACCCACGCTCACCTCGCTGAGCCAGGAGCTGACGGAAGAACACCTACTCCCAGGACAGACAAACACCTCCTCTGGCAAAGAAGTCACAGTTTCAGTGTTTACACCACATGCACCTGCCTGAGAGGTGTAGGCATCAAACTCATCATTGATGCTGCTGATAATGCTAACAGGTCGTGAACCAGAGGCCAAAGCCTGTAGAGAACAGTCACTGTTGAAGCTGATAATGCTTGAAGGCCGCCCATTGTCTATAATACTGCCTACCGACAGCTCCTCCACTACCGTAAACACCAGTTCATCCTCCCCGTTGAGCTCCACTGGCTGTTGCAGGGTCACCGTTGTTCTCAGAATATCCCTGTCAAAGCATCTGCCCCGAAAGGCAGAGCGTAGGTGACTAACTTCCATGGGGGTTCTGCTTAAAGGATATGCCCTGCTGGGGATGGGAAAGCTACTGTGCTCCCCCCGCTTCAGGGCTTGGTGACTCATCCCCACGGGAGGTATCCTGGTGGCAGAGCATCCCTCTGATTCTGGGTAGGGTTCCCTGGGCTCTTTCTGCTGCGGTGGTGGGGGGGCAGGTTTAGGAAGTGGCTTCTTGTTGAAGAAAATCTTCTCCCTTACCACCGGTTCAGTGTCCTCGGACACAATGCCGCCCTGATTAATCACGGACACTCGGACATTTGACGCCAGTCCCTTCTCCCCGTCCGCACTTGTCCGGCTCAGATTCTCAGAGATGCCCTTGTCAAGATCAGTACCTGGACATTTGAAAGATTCTGGTTTGGACTTAAATGGAGTGCTGTCGGCAGGGTGGGCAGATGAACACTGTGGAGGCTGCCAGAGGGAAACAGTCTCCTGAGAACATGCTTTAGCAGGAGTCCTTGTAGATATTACATTGCTTTCTTTTGCTTTGGTGGCTCCACTATCTGTCTTGGAGCCTGCCTGGGAGCTCTTGCCTTCCCCTGGGAAAGCACTGGGCTCTTCACTGCCATCAATACACTCAAGGCGCTCCTGTAGCTCTGCAAATGTGTTGCACTTAAAGTGGTCCCTGTCCACAGGACCCTCCTTGGTGCGTTTTCTGTTGAGGGATGGAATGATGGGCACAAAGGCAGGTGGACCCTCGTTGTCACTGAGCTCGCGGTCCGAAATAGCGGCACCACCAGGCCCTACGTAGATGACTGTGTCGCAGGATTGCTCACTGCTAGAGGAATAGTCTGGATCACTGACCAAAGCAGGCAGGTCTGGATCCAGGGCAACAGTTCGAGGGTGGAAAGGTCTTAGGTGTGGTGGGCGCCTGATTCGGCCTTCTTCGCATGAGCTGTCTCCACCAGAGGAACTTGACGCATACTACAACCCAGAGAAAAGAAAGAGCACGGTTATACGTCTTAATTGAGAACAAGAAGCTGCATATTTTTAACTGCTTTTACTCATTGCTTTCTTCGTCTTTTCAAGTCATAGTTTTAAGTGAACATATTTAATGAACATTTTTTAATGACAAAATTGTGCTCAATGTACAAACAGCTAGAGGGCAAATATCAATAGCTTCCAATATAACCAATATGCTGTCAGGGTGAAAAAGTGCATAGCAAAGGAAAAACTAAAATCTTTGTCAGTAGTATGATACCAGCATGCATTTTATGCATTTAGTCTGTCTGATCCTACAGTGTTATAAATATAGGCTGTCGTCCTGCTTACTTATGCAGACTGTATATTCCTCTAATTTGAGCACATTCATTCCACACTTCCTTACACAAATGTATTGATTGCAAAGGAGCATGAAAAACTCACTTTGAATTATGACAAGAACCATTCATTAGTAAAGATGCAAATTTGTTTTACAGTTCTGTAAATATTCTGCATTAGTAACATTTTAGTAGTTATGCGCAGTCTGCTGTTCAACTGAATAAATTAACACAGGCGTATGTGCACACTGGAGCCAAGTAGCAACACAGCGCAATCTCCTACCAATAGAAAACACCTATTCATGCACAAACAAGGATCACTCCGAGGTGGAAAGACCAGGACTAACCTTGGACTTCTTCTTCCGCATACGGTGGATGCGAGAAGCCAGCTGGAGAGTGGTGAGCGACTCGGCGTAATTGGCTGGGGAGTCCGAGATGTGGGCAATCATCGTGGTCCGGCAGTTGATGTTGCCCAGTGACTCCCTCAGCAGCATTGTCAGCTTGCTGTCCCTGCATCACATTGTCACACAACACATGCCACTCCAGATGGGGAAAAGACACTCCATTTCACCCCTAAAATACCACATTTTGTATTTCTTTTATTTAGTTCCCAAAAACTGAGAATGTTTAATCTATATACAGGATCTGCTTCATAGAAAAGATTTTTGCTCACACTTGAGCCAGGATGAATAAAAAGTGAGATTGCCTAGCTCCATTCTTGCTCTTTTTCCTAGGCTGGCCGTATATTTTCCTTTCACAAAATAGCCACTTACTCTCCCTTATTGTTTATTGCTTTGTCGTCCACAGCAGTGTCAAGCCAACACCACAACCTGTTACTGTCAGACTACGTTAACAAAAACGTTTAGATTTCCAAATTTTACAGCTTCTGAACATGCTAGCTCTTGATACAACTTTTAACAAGTAAGATGCTGCCATTTATCTACCAGTGCACTGGTAAAGATGCGTGTGGTTATTGTCTGGACTAGCACACTAATAAAGCCATAAAGCTGTTGAAGTAGGAGTGTACACACAAACACTCCTAAACACGCACACACAAGCTCCCGCCACTAGCTGCCTTCATTTGCTTGTCCAGTCAGAACTCCAGCACAGCAACAGAAACAAAAGTAGAAAACAAAACCTTGCCTCACCTGTAAGGGACATGCTTGGCTCCGTTAGCAAGGGCCAGGATAACGTTGCCCAGGGCAGTTAGAGATAGGCATAGGCCACCACTGCCGCCGTCCCTGCACTTGCTCAGCACCTTCTCGCAACTACCCAGGTCGATGAGGTGTAGACGGCTCCTACCTCCAGACACTGTGAAGAGGAAGGTACAAAAGTAAGGCGATGTCTCCACAAATGTGATTTCTGCTCCTTTTCTCTCGCAGATTGTGGCTTTAATGGACACCATGAGCAATGAGTGGCCGGGCCAGCAGTTGAGATAGTTGTCCGATTTTTTCATGACTAAGCCGGGTTGCGATGCTGTTCAAATCTGGGTGAGTCTGTCCCAGTTTAAGAGCGAGGTTAATGCCTTTGTAGATACCAGACAATAAGTCAAATTTGTCTACTGAGGATTTTATTACATATAAATATTAAAAAGTGGGTAAATGTCATGACACATTAGTGACAGTAATAATGAAAATGTTATGTGCAACTAGAGATGGGAAGAAGACTCCTGACCTCACACTTCAATATCATGTTTGTTAAAAATAAATGTACAGACTGCAATGTGTCAAAGGTGCGTATGTTTTCAGGTGACTACAGGAATCATGACTTGCTCTTTAGCATGATGTACTCTTTACTGTGCAGTCATAAAGCAAGTCACTAATGAAAGTTAACATTTGGTGCAGGAATGCAAACTGGCCCCACACCTTCAAAGGCAATGCACTTTGGGTCCATGAACATTAAAAATATGGGGAATTCAGCTCTCATTACTTATGTAGATTTATTCCTGTGCTGGCCTGTATGTTCTTCACATTGCTGCTACATGAACAAAATGCTAATAATGACCCTACAAGGATCCTGCAATTACAGGTACCAATGACCAACTTTTGACATTGGAAGCACTCATAATATAAAAACTTCACCTGGTTTTTAATATTCTTATGGTTTATACAAATTGCTTCTTACTATGATCATAAATCTAGTCTACACTCGACTAGCGAAACATAAGCATATGGTCGGATTAATGTCTTCGCTGACTCTGCAGTGAAGTCCAACCATTGAAAAATCTGCTAGGGTGCGACAAATGTAATATCACCGACTTTCAAAAAGGAAACTGCTGCAATGGACAGATCATGGTGCACGCTTTCATCCTAAAACTAGTAACACATACTGCGATGTAACAAGCAGCTACTGGCATTAGCTGAAAATGAAAGGCTAGGACTGTGTGTGATCAGGCAAGCTTTCTTCTAACCAAGTTCTTTGCATAGGCATTTATGGCTATACTAGCACCAATGATGCAAGTGAAAAAAATCTCAGAACGTGATCAGTTGGTTTAAATGACAAAGGGCATGTGGTCCCCTCGGATGCACAAGGGATCCACATCTAATTTGCATTGTGATTCACTGCCATCAGGCTGCCAATGTATTTGATCCACATTACTGAAATAGTTAGGCAGGAGAAATCACGCTATGGCTATCTTCTCTGGGTAGATTTGCTGACTGGCAATTAAAATGTAAGCAGAGATTCCTGACAAGCCAGCACTGCTACAGGTTCAGCTGGTCCAAACCCTTTCCCCCAGAGGTGGACTACAGGCAGCAACACATGCACAATCGATGAAGGCCCTCACTTCCTCCTTTGCCACTCTTCTCCATGCGGTACTGGTAAATGTGCAGGGTGAAGAGCATGTGTGAGTTGCGGCGCTCATCCTCATCACAGTCTGGCCGGCTGGTGCTGCGCGCTGCAATGGCTGCATCCAGGAAGAAAGCGGCCTTTTCAGCAGTGGGGGCACGAAGCTCACTCTGATTCTGCAGCTGTAGGGATGGGGTGAAATATTGGGTAGGTGCAAGGGTTACAGAAGAAGAGAAGAGAGAGAAAGAAAAGGGGGTGAAGAGGCAGCTAATTGGACCCAGGCACACATTTCTTGCCTATTAGATTGAGTCTCCTGGGCAATCATTGAAACAGATATGCACACAGAGGGAGGGGGATTAGGAGAGGTAGTGCAGGAGCAGGAGGCAGGGGCATATCCCTCGAATGCTAAAGCTCTGGTCTAGAGCAAAGTTTGGGGGAGGGGCAGGGAGAGGAGAGGAGGGGCAGTAGGGGAGCTTCAGAGGCAGCCTTTGAAGTCCAAGTCCTTGGCAAGAAAAGACCCTAACATCTGACGAAAGCACCTGTCAGGCCCATCAAAGCTCCATTCCCCACACACACCTTCCCCCGCTCCCCAGGCAGTTCACATTGTGGTCAGGAAAGGTGTGAACAGATACCATGGCTAATGGACATGGAAACAGATAGATGCTGACATGAAGGCCAGCAAGCATGTCCGAAGGCACAGAGGCATTGCGAGGTAGGATTAGTGGCAGTGGGCATCAGCAAACTCCAACAATTGGTAAATAAATTGCAGGGCTGAAAGATGAGCAAGCAGATGAAACAGGACACACAGACAGATTTTCAGCTCACAAAGATGTTTGTAATTTAAGAGATCAATACACAAACAGACACAGTGAAGGTGTGATGGAGCATCACTAAGTGTACCAGTGTAGCCAACATACCTGAGTGCCACAAATAGGGTCCTCACGCAGGTAGATCCCTGGAGACTGGCCGTCCTGCAGGCTGCCACTCGCTACCTCTGACAGTAAGTCAGTTAGCATCTCGTCCTTGCCAGAGATCTCCACAGCCGAAACACGGATCGAGAAGCGTGTGCCAGTCTTTTCCTTGCGCTCGTTGATGAGTTTGAAGAGCCAGGAGATGGCGCAAGGCACAATGCCCAGGTTCTGGGTGGAATTATCCTTGCCAATCATAGTATAGGTTTTACCTGAGAAAAATTTATGTAACAGGGAAAAGGGAACAAGTTATTAAAATCAGTTATATTAAGAGACCAAATATTGTATTCCTGCTCTCCTGATTACATTATTACTTCCCCAATTTGAACAAATATGATACTTATGTATTAGTCATGGGTACTTGCTTCCACTTCAGCAGAAATCCCTCAGTAAGGGAATAAAAAAAATTTAAAGCAAATTCATTAAAATAAGCCCCAACTAACAACCTCTACTTGATAATTTGTAGTTGGCAGAAAGAACTGTGAGAACAAAGAAACACTTGGCTGGCATAGAGTTGAAAAACAAAAGCTTTTTAGACGCAGTGTACAGTGGGGCCAAACGAGTAATTGTAGTTCTTTCAAACATACTGGCTCCTTGCTACTTCCCTCCCCACAGCCAACCAACCTCTCTACTCAGGTTCTTTCTTGAGTGCACCACCCACCTATTGTGAGCCCCATATGAAGCTGACAAAAAGAATGAGTTTCTTTATTGTAAGGACACATAGCAACCTTGGGGTGTGAATGTGAAGGAAACTCATCGCACACAGAGCATCCAAATTCAAAAGAAACTTTACCTAAATGGGGTGCCCTGAGTGCAAGATGACTATGAGGAGTCATAAGTAATTGGCAGGAAATGAATGCGAGGCCTTACCCAGTTTGACATGACCGAAGCAGAAAATGCAACCGTCTGCTCCATTCACCACTGACTGGATGACTTCTGCCACTGTCCCGGCACACACCTCTGCCTGTGCAAAGCAAAGGGCAAGACCTTTCATCAGACTTCTCTCTATCGCACCACTAAAGAAGTCAGCCAAAACAAACATCTCTATAACTATGGTGGTATGCACTTACATTGCGTCTTTCTACAAGAAAAGCAGCTTCCTGGAAACACATACATTGTGTCAGATTTCAAAACAGCAGACAGGGAATATGTATTGCTATGTATGCTCCTTGTTTTTTTTCCCCCTTTCCACTTCGGGCCTACTGGGGTATATAAAAACATAAGAAATCTCCTTCTCTTCATCATATTGCAACCAAGCCATACTGCTGTAGAAGAACTTGCTGTTATCCATTTCTAGTGGATCTCTTGTAACTTTTTTCTTCCACCTTCACTTCAGCTTTGTTGGATAAGTATCCCCAACTTCGAGTTGTGTTGTTTTCTCCTATTCGGTTCATGGCACTGGATCCTCAAGGTCTATGCCCTTCTCTGGTGTGGGAGTTGAGCAAACTGGAGGCTTCGGTTTATAAAAAGTTTGCCTGCTGCTCTCTGCTGCAGTTTCCAAATGCCAGTATCACCCCCCGAGGTAGGGAGCTGCAACTGTCACAACAAGAGCTTCGACACAGCAGTCTTTATTTTCAGCTTGCCAGTTTCCTGTCACAAACTGCTTTCCCTTCCTTCCTATCTACTTCTCACTGAAAAGTTCTCTTATTTCCAGTTCTGGACATTCACCAAGTAGGCCTAAGTGGGAGACTCAACCTCTTTAAATCTGTGTGTACTGAGCAATATACTTGATGGAAGGAAGGTGCTGCCAGTTGCTGTGCTGCTGTGAGGTAGTTCCCAACTGAGCATGGCTGAATAATAACCCTCCTCCTGTATAGCTCTCTCCTAATATTTGACTTTGATCTCTTCTGTGATAACCTTCTGTTGAGCGTAATCTGCAACTATATTTTTGGATGACTGGATAAAACCCTGAATGCAATTCAAATCATTCGGCACACTTAAAAGAAACTGCTGCTCAGGGTACAGTACAAAGCTGCTCGATCTCAAAATCAAAATACAAGAACTTAATCCAGGCCTCCACCCTGTCCTTGAGAAGAGGAAGTATGGGAGGAAGCGTGATACTGGCAGGTGGCGAGAGCTTACTTGTGAGGCATCCTGGGTGAAAACAGCATCGAAGGCAAACATCTTTGGAGCAGCTACTGTGGTGCGGCGGTGCCCTGAGTTGGACTGAGTGTTGAGGGCAGGATCGTAAAGGGTTAGCTGCTTCTTGCGGGGATCAACTTTCATGAAGGACATGGACTCGGAAGAGTCGTGAGGACCTTGCGAAGGGCATATACGCATCATCACTTTGACCTGAGGAGACAGAAAAGGGGATGGAAAACATATGATTAATACAAGGACCAACATTAATTAAGTATTCACTATTTGTATAACCAAACAATTTATTCAAAGTATTTTATATAAGCCTTTTATTTTCCTGGATACATTTCTGAAGAAATTCGGGTAAAAAAAAAAATCAAACTCAATACTTCAGCAGTGCAGCTATCGGAATTTATTCCTAGTATCTTTGTTTTAAGTATTCAAAAAAAAAAATCAACCTGTGGACACCACAGAATGCCACCATCTAATTAGAAAGATCATAGCTGCCAGACCTAAACACACTACAGCGATTGCTTCAGCACATTTAGAGCAGTAACAACACTAATGGCATCACAACCCAATTTACGTCACTCAAACAAGTAAATGTGACACATTAATGTTCTTCAGGAAGCAAAGCCAAACATAGTCCTTCAAGGGGGGCTAATGTTTGGAAGCATTTCAACTGGTAGCACACTGAGATTTCGGTATATTTATATTTCAACAGCACCTTTCTATCCACTCTGTTACCATTCCCCAAGGTACACTCCAGCATGTTTCTGATCCCATGGAGAGTTTTACCATGATCCTCAGTGTGATTTATAGACATCTACAACCAAGCATTTCTGAGGGCCTCAAATGTTACTACAGCAATACCCCAGACAGCTGGTGCATAATTTAAATTTGACTGGCCTAAATATGACACTTCAAAAAACCTGGAATCAAACACTGTGCAGCATAAATACCTTCTTGTCAGTTGTAACATAATACATAATTGTAGCCATATTTAGATGTACGACAGATTATGATGTCCTGCTGTCATCATCCATGCCTCTGAAAATAAAAACAGCTTTCACCTGCAATTTGTCTCACTGACCCAGAGATCCCTTGGACCCAAACAGCTGCAGGTGCATTAGAATGATAGCCAAGTGAGCTTTGCTGTTTTTGTAAAATCACTTTTCACTCTTCATCCACATGCAGGATCATTGCACACTTTTTTTTTTAATCAACCATCAACTTGTCTCCTTATGAATGAAATATTCACAGTACCTGTCATCTTCTGAGCAACTCAATGTCAACAAAACATTACTTCACTCAGCTACATTCCATTATTGTGCCACGTGAGCTGCTGTATATATTTGAGATGAATGACAGGCACTTCAGATACTAATGCAAACAGTACTTGCAGATAGCACTAAGTAGTGGCACATACCATTGTGCACTGTCCACTCCTGATCCTGTGACAAAGAATCTCAGAACAAACTTGCCAACATAGACTTGCTTGTTGGGTGCGCTATGAGAAGGGTGTCATTTGACCCCACACTCCTTGTGTCTACTGCCCCCACCTGCCCCTGGCATACAGGACTCCAACAGGCATCACAGCCATCAAGTCCCTCAAAGCCAAAAGGGAGTCCAGCTTGAGTTTCTCTTCCGGTAATCTAGCCCTGCTCCTGTCCCAACTCCACCCCTCTGCTGGGACCCTACACTGTTCCTCAGATTTTCAAAGCTGGAGAAGCTGTCACACTCTGTCAACATTGAGGGGTGAGGAGCTGCTCCGATTTCACCCTGGAACCCAACACAGGTCCTCTGCCATTGCACTTGATGACCAGCTCTCCCAAGCAGAACAAGTCAGTTTCAGATTCATGCCTCTGATGCAGCTCTCACCCCTCTGTAAAAAATCCTAAAAGAAAAGGATATCACAAGGACTTGCAATTGTACAACATTTTGCTTCCAAATTGTTGTATCATTGTTCTCTTTCATTAGTTTTTCATTCCCAGTAAAAGAGGAGGTGAGAAAGAACTTTTCTACTCAGTAATTCTGCACCAAAGCACCCTCAATCAGTAACTGTTTACATTCTCAATTTCCAGTGGATAGTGGCTGACATCTTCGCGAAGCCCTGGTGCCTTTGCAGTGAGTACAGACATCTTGAGCCTCTGCCACTATCAAACGATAAGAGATTCAATCTTGGGCAATAAAGAGCACCGAAAGGGGAGCAAAACGACTATGTCTCTCAAGGGAGGGAAAATGGAGCGGCAGCAAACAAAACAAATGCACGAGTTTTCATTTCCCCTTCCATGGCATTCACGCCAAAACAAAAGAGCATTCTCGTTCCCCGCCCCCAACTTCTGAGTAGATATTCTTACAAGTCCCGTACCAACACTGAGAAACAATGGCCTGAGCCTGATTCTGTTTTGGCGCTGGATTGCTGCATTCCGCCGGCTTGCAGCGCAAAGATACTCTGTACTCTGTGGGGGATAGGGACTTGATGGACGCGTACATATGTCGAGCAAATTACTTCTGCTGTGATATTTAAACCGGCTCCCATACGTGACTAGTGAGATTCCCCCAGTGGCCTAACAGACATCGCGCCTGTATTTACACTCAGCCACTGGTGCACAGCCCTACGTATCTTTTAATCCATTGCTGTGTTTTCACACATTAGGCTCTTTGCTAATGACACAGTCCTTCAGTGCCTCGTGTGCCTAACTGACCCCCATTTCCCCTTCCCCCACTTCTCAATAAAAAAAACACACGTATCAGATGGCATGCAACTCCCTGATCCCCAGCTAGCCCCCCTGCTGCTTCTATTTCTTCTCCACAGCCTGGCCACCAAACACATGCTCCGTGAAATTACCGTGAACAGTGGCGATTCAATGTCTGCGTCACTCAGGAAGATGTTCAGCCTTGACTATGAGTCCCATTAACTCAATAGAAGCATAGTTCTGTAATGAATCATAAGCATCTTACAGCTGTCAGCTTTTCTATATTCAAGGTTTATTTCTTGGCTCCAATGTATTACAGGTATAACAGAAGACGTTGTGATTATGGCTTTAGCTATAAGTAGATTACACTCTAAATGTAAAATGTTTGAACGTGAAACATTTGCATACAGTGTCTTATGGCGCTTTCTGTAGGCTGAATATTACATAAAAGTGTAATTTATGCAATATCAACAGCATGTCTCACAAAATGATAAAAAGGCTACATTAGGAGCAACAGGTATTACACCATTCCGTAGACAATGTGAATAAACGTGCACTGGCAAACTGGTTCAGCCTAGTTCACCGCCGATGCCTTTCTCAGCTGCGAGAAAAGGAAGCCCATTAATGAGGTCAATTCATACGAAGCTGCCTCTTGTTAGGCAGTGAGAAGTGAGAGAACAATGAGGATTGCGCTCCAGATTCTTCAGAGCCAACGTGCAACGAGCCACCCTTCAAACAGGTGTGCAACCTTTTCCAAAGGAAACTTCAAGAGTTATATTAAAAGTATGTTTAATCAGCAGTTTCCACGGTGGCGTAAACAATACCCGACAAACACACAGGAAGGGCGTGTGTTTCGAGAGTGCAAGCGTCTGTGTGACCCAGACCACTAATTTCAGTGAAAACTGCAAGCTTTCCTCTTCCCACTTCCTTTCTCAACACACATTTTTGCATGTGAGCAGCAGGGGGCACAATGATTAAGGAGCTGAATCTATACTTGGATAACTGTAATGGTGTTTATGATTTGCTTCTAGAAATTTCCAGCTGCATGAATGGATAAAATTATGATGGGCATGAAAGATATAAGCTGGATTATATTTTGTAAGATGCATCTTGGCTGTCTCCTTTATCGGTAATGTGCAGGAATATCATGTTGGAAGGGTGCTCAGCTAAGATGTATTCTGCATGGGGAAGCATTAACTTACGGGCGGCTGTGTCAATCTATCTGGAGAAAGCTTTGCTGTCTGCAGACCAAGATCTCTGCTTCCTTTGTTTGACATCACCCTGGAGCGTTTGATAAGATCTGAGAGAGAGCACCCGGTAGTGAGAACGCGGACAGTATGTATGTAAGTCAGGAGCCAAGCACAAGCTGTAGACATACACCACAGGAGTCTGAAGCCAAATGCACACTGCAGGAGTTAGATGGCAATGACACGCTGCAGACAGACCCTGTAGGAGTTGAGAGCTACAGAAGAGTGCTGCAGAAACATACCATTTGCTTTAGAGGGAGCTGCCACCAAAGCATGACTCAAGGGGGCATTCAAAGATCGAAGTGATTAATCATCAGTAATGCTGTGCTACTACCTTCAGAGGCTTGCTTAATCAAAACAGGTTCTGGAAAGGCAATACCCATCTGTATCACTGGCTGACGTGTAAAAGGGCACACTGTACAAGCAATTTTGGGCACAGGCATCTACCGAACAACTAAATACTGTTATGTGGTTTAACACATTGGATTCCTGCTGTCAAAGCAGCATGGCTCACTCAGCTGTGCTGCCAGACTGCATCATGAACAGAGGACAAGACAACATAAGACAGAGCATTTAATTCTTTCACCTCTGAACACATTTTAGCCTAAAGTTGACACCAACATTAAGTGATGTCAAAAAACACAGGGTTCAACTCCTCGTCTCCATCCTTGGCCATCAGATGCATTTGTTTGTCTGCCAGGTTGGAGCAAAACTGCTCTAAATCAGATTTTCAAGGGCTTAGAAAGAGTCTATTTCAGGACCATGTAGATCTATTCACCTCTGCAATGACCTGCCATAATCTCCAAATACCCGCACCAGTGGTGGGTGGTTTCTGCTTTCTAGATCCATCTAAATCTAAGCTGATTTGAAATGACAGGTAAGCAGTAACCATTGACAACCCAGTAGCACTGGTTTCAACAGACAAGTTGAAGGTGGAGCCCTGAGCATGTGAGGTGCCCAGTTCTAGCTTAGACATGAGAAGAATCTGACTCAGAGGCCCTAGGGAATTGCACCTCCATCTCAACCCACTACCTACCATGTGTCCAACAACAAATAAACAGTGAATGTCCTGCTATCTGTACCACACACAACCTGAGACACATAAGTCAGGACAGCAATAAACTCCCTGATGAAAGGGTTTTTAATTTCTCTCTTTCTTGCAAACATAAAGTATGCGAGGTACGAGTCCCTTTCCGCCCAGTCTCAATGTCACACTGAGGTGAAGGGCATATCATACTTTGGCAACCTACTTCTGTCAGGTCTTTGCTTTAAAGAAAAGCAGAAAATCTTAGCAGCCTCCCTCATGGCACCCTCAGGGATGGGTCCTTTTGAAAGAACATGCACAGCACACAAAACAAGGCACTGATGCCAAAGCAGGTGTTCAGGAACAAGGGGTGGGCCATACAACCACATGGGAGCAGCAGGACTGCTACTTTACTGTGTTTAGCTACTGGCAGTAGTGTAATTGCTGGCAGCCGGGCACAGAAGCACCTCCTGTCATAAGTATGGAAGGCACCCAGAAACAAGTTTTTAATTTTCACTTTTTGAGTCACCTTCACAGTTACCTTCAAAGCATCATGACATCTGGACACAACAAATATCTGTTTGCCCCCAGCTGGTCAAAACACATTACCGCTGAGGCCCCACTCCAGCAAAGGTGCAACACAAACAGGAGATGAGGAAAATTTCAAGCATGAATCATCAACGAAAAAAATCACTTTAATAATTAGTATAGTAACTCCACACACACTACCTTTGACTCCTGAAGGAACTCATAGGCCACCCAACCTCCGTAAATGTAATAAAGACATACAACCATGTGGTCAGACAGCTAAGTGAAGTTCATGTCTTTGTATTGTTTAATTTGTGACTGTTCATTTTGTATGTGGATGAGCAACATGACATATGAACAAGCAACAACTTTAATATGAACCACGGTCATGGGATATTCAGCTTCCAGAAATGGATGTGCGTATGTGTGCATGCATGTATATCCTTGCCTGTGCATGTGCATACTATTAGTTCATCACAAATATTTTTAATCAGATTAAATAATTACAAGGAGCCACACAGATGTAGTTATTCCTTAGGAAATCAATTATGAGCCTTATGTCTGTTGAATAAATTTCTGTTTGATATCTGTGCAAATCTGCACACCTCTTGGTGACAACCAACAGTCATCTCTGGACCACCTGAAACTAATATATATAGAGGTAATTCACTATGCTTGATGTCAATATTTCTCACAACTACATGTCACCCCCACCCTGATCTCCATTCCATGTATTTTCCCAGTTTCAACGGCAGGAATGTTCCCCCGCTACACAGAGTGGGATCAGTGGAATCTCAGGGCCCTTATCACACTGGGTTGGTATGAGCAGGGCTGTACAGAATGTGCTGCTCCCTGGGAACTATGCTTTTCACTTGTCCAGATTCAGTACATGTATTTGTCTGTGTTTCTGTATATCTTCATGTATCTACATATGTTACCATTATCATTTCTCTACATGTGCAGTTCTGGGTGTGTATGCTTGTCTGCATTAATGTTTGTTCATGTCTGTCCAAATGTATTTGAATATAATAATGTTTTTGAGTACTTCTGTGTGTATGCGTTTCCTTGTAAATGTGTATGCACATGCATGCCTGCACAGGTGAGCTTTCCTACCTTCCCCATCCCCGGGTTGTCCTTGACCTTGGAAACTGCACGGAGCAGGCATGGAGGAGCAGGGGGTGGGGCCAGCTGCAGGATTGTACTGAAACTGGTGGGGTAGATGGAAGGCTCCTGGGGCAGAGGCAGAGGCGAGTGGTGCTTCTTGCGCTTTGACGACAGGTTGAGCTTCTGGGCTGCCCTGTAGGAGAAGAGAGCAGGCCAGAGACAGGTTTACAGCTTTATACATATACTGTTTACTGGAGCTGGAGGGGTATGGAAAGGTGTCAGATCCTGTGGGGGGAAATGCTCTTGCAACCTTGAGATCTGTTTAGTTTGGAGGAAAAGACAAGTTATAGAGGCTAGAAACCTCAGACTTCTGACCCAAATCAGTCCTATTTTATATGGCACAAGTCACATTGGAATGAAACTTTGTAGGCAAGATCAGATTAAAGGTGGACAAGCAACCCTCTCCTATTGTATGAAAGTTGTCACGTGTAATAGAGGATCTAAAGTTAAAATTTTTGCAACAGCATGGTAAAGTAACCCCATCACGGATCCACATAATACTCTACAGACTAGGTGGGCTGCTCAAAATTCCCACCCAATCCTCTAATCAGGAGCCCAAAATGGACATGGCAGTTACTGCAGTGAATCAAAAAAAAAGAAAGAAAAAACAGGCAACAGTGAATATATCTTTCCCTGCTGCCAGAGTGAACAGATGGAAGAGCCTGTCAATGCCATCTTGAAAGCTGATACACTCTAATCTTGCAAGTTATCCTACAAGATGGAATGGCATTCTGAGAAGCACAGGAATGTAAACAGAGACACAGCATTTTCCCGTTACTTTCTTGCACAAGTCAGATTTCTGTCTGAAGTGTCCCTAGTACCAGGTAGGTGGCAGATTTGCCATTACATCACAGTAACATTTGGCAGGGTGCAAAAATGGTAAATAAGACACATGTAAGTGACTGGGAAAAACAGTCTGTAAAGAATGAAACTAAATATAAAATGATAATGAACTTATATAAATATACAACCTTCAGACACAAAAACAGAAGAGGGAAGGCTAGAGACCAGATGGGGAGCTTACTGGTGCTGTTTTAGTGGATATCAGACAGCTCTCTCATTAAAGACCACATTCGAGCAGTTCTGCCACACCCCTGCTCAGCAGCGCTCCCCACAGGGGAGGCTTCCGGGACTCTCATGCCCAACTAATTGAAACAGGCTGCTGTCCCACTGAGGATATCGTTCTGGCGGGATTGACTGCCTCCTGCCGCTTGCCAGCAGCACCCAGCCGTACTGCTCAAGCCACCCTTTCAAACTTTCTTTTCATCTGCTGCCAGTACTCAAACTAAACTTTCAGAATGACAGCACTGAACAGCTAATAGAAACACACTGGTCTGCTAACTGCTCCAAGATACAGTAAATGTCAGCTCTCAGTCCTCTTGAAGGAGACTACATTCAATTGGTAAGACACAGATTTCTGCTACAAGAAGTGCTGTTTTTGATGTACCAAATATAAACACAATTATAAAATAAAATCTAAAAGAAGGGCTTACATAGTGCATACCATCTTCAGGTTTGCAAAAAATGGAACGGATGGCTAGGTCTACAGGTAATAAGACCTTAATGGACTTGGTAGGTCACAGTTCTCCCACTTCAGCTGCAGCAGCAAAGCAATGAGTCACATCAGAACAGAACTGAACTTCCTGGAGCTGCTGAGTGCAGACTGTGTCAGTGCAGCAGTACACCTGGCAGTGTGTTTCAGCAAACATCTCAAATGCCAGATGCAACACCTTTACACTCTGTATCAAACTAAGTTCTTTAAAGTAGCCCTCTGGCAGGAAGAATCTGCAGCTCATATCTGTGAACAGATCAGAGCATCATAAAGGGCTCCAAATCCAAGTAGAACTGCTACTCTGGAGACAACTGTATTGATTTGGATAAATTTTGCATGGAAAGCACAGATCCAGGGAGAGGGTCTGTGCTTTACTGTGAGTCCCTCTCCCATTCTGCCTCTATTGCAGTTTCCATTGTGCATTCACACTTTTCTCACTAGCAATTGTTAATCTGCACAAAGCTGTGTGTGTGTTTGGCCATGTGTGAGCATGTATGTGTTTGAGAGTGTGTGATTGTCAGCCGCTGAGAGACTTGAAGAGTGGGAAATTAAGGGAGCCTGCCCGTGTGTCTGTCTGTCACCATGAGAGCCAGCTGTGTGAGAGCAGTCTGAGCTCATTAGAGTCCTGCTCCAAGCGCTTTGGATAGGGGGGTTTACCAGCACCCACCATGTCCCCCCAACACGTGTGTCCCGGAGTGACAGATCCATCCTCCACCCCCCAAAGTGACTACCCAGGAGAACAATCAGAGAACACACCACTGGCTGATGAAATAATTACTGCATCCAAGGATGGCTCAGTACAAAGCTCCCAGGAGAGCCGACAGTGTGTGTGCCTGGGTGTGTGTGCCTATACGTGATACGAAGGAATGTCCACATTCTGAAACAAAGCCTTACTTCAATCATCACTTCAGTGCAGTGAGCCTACAGACACTGTCCACACTGGACACTCCCATACCGTATGACAAAGGTTCTGACACACACACAGAAGCATAAAACAGTGTAATTAATCTATCATACCTTCACATACACATAAATGCAGAAAATTTATATATATGCAAAGCAGGCATATAACCTTGGAGGCCACCCTCTTCACACACACACACACACACACACACATACATACGCCAAAAAACTGCTCAACACTGCAATTCATCTAACCTAGAGGCTAACTGCCCCACCTCCCACACAGACCTAATGTGCCTGGAAATATGCATGCTAATGTGAGTGTCTTGACCTCAGCCCTGCTGAGCTCCTACTCTCCCACTGGCAGGGATTGCCTGGTTTGTTCGGCTTCCCGGCACCCCAGGCAGAATTGCCGTTTCTCAGCAGTACAGCAGCATGGGCATGATTGCAAGGGCTCAGTGCTTCAGGTGCCACCTGTTCAGCACCGGCACCTTCATCAATACAACGATTTGAACCCCTCAGTTTAGAAGAGGATTCTCACTATCCCTCTTATAGGCTGAGGAGTGAGGCATAGCTCACCGCAAAGAAGAGATTAGAACAAGCTGGGGAGAGGGGCTCCGCTGAAGCAGGAGACGCCCCAGCCCTTAAGACACTCTAACATGAGGAATGGCAACGGTGAAGGTTAGTGCAGCAAACTGCAGGAAAGTCAATAATAGCTACCTGAGTAGAGAGACAGACACACAGAGCAGAAAAAACACCAGCAAAGCTCTACTTACAGTTCTCTCCAATCCATCATCTACTTAGTGTTCATAACCAGACGACGAAACTGAGACACCTCAACTTTTTCCACCCGTGTCTCTTTTTTTCCGAGGTATTCCATTATTTCTAAACACGTGAAGCTGCGAGAGGACTTGAGACGGGTGTGTGGGGGAAGGGGGGAGGCAGGGGTCCGCTAGCGGGGTCAGGGGGGTCCGCTTCTCTCTGCTCACGCTCATTGAGGATCCGGAACAATTTCTTGCTGACTCGTATGGACCTCCGGGGAGGCTCGAAGGAGGTTCGGATGCATTGCACTCCGTCACGCGTTCAGGTAGGGCTGGGTGGTGCGGAGAAGGGCAAATCAACAGCCACAAGCTGCAAAGTCCTGGCGTGGGTCCAGAGCAGTCTCACGCAGAGTGGCAGGGGGGCAAGAGAAGGGCAGAGGGCGAAAAGTTGTGCTCTCGCTTCGCATATTCCCCACGACACCTCTCTGTCTGCTGTCTCCTCAGGCACAGAAGTTGGTGGTTTGCTCTGATCCAGTCTTGCTGTAATCCTCCTGCCGTCACACGTCTCCCTCTGCGTTTGACAGTACCTCTCTCTCTGTCCCTCTGGCTTTCTTCACCACACAGACGGCTTCGCTCACCTCTCCTCCCTGCCCACTCTCTCTCTCTCTCTCTCTCTCTCTCTCTCTCTCTCTCCCACCACTAATCCTTCCCTCTTCACCTCTACTGAAAGCCTGGATCTCCGGCTCCCCCTGCACTACTGTCAAAGCCACCGCGTGGGAAAGGAGAGAAACCCCAGGAAAGGGGAGCACGAGCGGGTGGTGTGAAGAGCAGTAAAAAATAAATTTAGAAATAAACACATAAATAAATAAAAATGTTAAATCCCCAATGAATGAGTGTGATCCACATGGGATAGAGGGGGAACTCCTGCTTTCCCTGTCGCTGCTACTAGAGAGCCACTTGGCAGCTGTCCTGCGCTCATTGCACGGTCGCCTGTCACTCTCCCTTCTCAGCACAGTCCCTTTGCCTCCTGCCAGCCAGCAGAGGTGTCGACACAGAGTCGCAGCCAATTCAAGGGCGCAGGCAGACACACACACACACACACACACACACACAGAACCCCCCTCTTCTTATTCTACTGGACTTCAAAGAGATTTGGTTAGTGTGCCTGCATGTCTGTTGAGGGTGGGGGTGGCTCTGTGTGCGTGCGCATGTGCGTGTGCGTGTGTGTGCGCGCGCTTTTTTATACCTAGAATCCAATCAGTTCGATGAATGACACAAACCCATCAATGACAGAAAACACAGGAGATACAGGAGACCTGATAGAGGTGTCTACAGTACAGGCAAAGAGTAGGGTGGGACATGGCTTGCAGAAAGAACAGGAGCAGCTCACAGTTCAGCTGAGCCAAGCAGGAAGAAGAGGGCAGATTCTGATACAGCCATGTCAACGGGGGGTAACATTGAGCAACTAGTTCATATAGCTCATAGAGCTCATGCCTCTAAGGCCTTCGCCTATTTTACCCTTAGGGTGGGGACCCAGGCCTCAGGCAGGTGTGGAGATAATCCTAGGTCTATCCATCCATCCATCCATGATGCTGGCATCTCTTGCATTTGCTACTCAGGAAGACAGAGCTGTTTATCTGTATCAGGGAGGGAAAAGCACAGCAAGGCCACCCAGCACCCCACGGACCATAAACACATGTGATTTACCTTTATGTGCCCACACTGTTCCTGACCTGTTACTAACAGTTCCTGGAAAATTATGCTCCTGTTCCTCTGTGCATCACCATGGGAACCCTACTGTCTATTCAGCAGCCACCGTATTCAGGTTATCAGGGGTTGTTTCCTCAAGTCCCAAGACCTGCTTTGGATACTGCAACCAGAGAGATGGCTGATCAAATCATTGATAAACATGCTGATTGGTCAGAATGATAGCAGAGTGGGAGTAGTTCCACTTAACACAATGTCAACACATTCAATATGGTTTCGTGTGAGCCAACTCTCAAACACCCACAAAGAGTCCGCAGCTGGCAGTTTCCTTCCATGGATCCTGTACCCATTATTCACTCAGTTGGAGACTATTCAAACGTGCTAAATAAAGATGTAGGCAAAATTAATACCAGACAAGGTAGTAAGGCCCATAAAAGCTACCGAGCCTATTGTAAGCCTCCAAATGGACATCTCAATCCAAAACTCAAATGAAGTTGTGGTGGTGAGAGACAGAGTCAGGGTCTGGAGGGAATGAGTTGCGGGGGTGTCTGTGGTTCTTAAAGCTTCACAATTGGCCTATTGTCAATAATCTGTCCAAGGCCTTTCAGGCTTTGTCAAATTAGCAGAAGAAATTCCTCAGTCCAGACAAGTCATTAGCCTGGCCTTCCATTAGCTTGTTTGTGAAAATTTGTCTCCAGTGTCCATCTTGCCTGCATCTTCCCTCAGCTTTCATACTCCTGCCTCAGCCGTTTGGGGTAATTAGTGTGTTACCTCCATTTACTATCTCTGACATTCCCCTTTGTTTTCTTTCAATTCTTCCATTTCTGACAAGAAAAACTGCAGTCTGGCCAAGCAAGCCAGGGCAGATCATGAAAACTGATATCAGAGCACATTACCACCACAGTCCCATCTCACCCATGCTAAAATAACCAATTACAAGCAGTTTGTCACTGGACAGACCTCCTCTCAGTAAGGTTCTGTTTAAACAGGCCAGACAGAGTCCTTAGAAATGTACCTCTGACATCTGAATAAACTCATGCAATGAGATCTTAAGATACATTTTCAGGTTGAGGACTAACTGACCAGCAGCCTCCCTGCACTCAAAAACATAGGCAAATAGATGTAACATTCTTTGGTTCTACAGGGTGTAAGAGAAAAAACCCAATGAAACAGTGGCCAGTGGGAACTGACATGCAGCAAAGTTCTCTGATTGTTCAGGAAAATTCACAACCAAGTATGCTGAGCCAGCATGTGTCTGTACTACAGCAAATGTACAGTATTTTAAGGTAATATTTTTGGCAGACTAACAACAAAATGCAATTAAAACATTTGCTTCTGCTCCCTGAAAAACAGGCCACTGGCTTTCAGTGTCACTGGTATCTGGCACAGCTGTGAAATTAAAAGATCAATACTATAAATTATACATGAGCAATAAATCACTGACTGCCATAAGATATAGCTAAGACTGTGCACTAATAAACACCTACACCCAAAGCCTGCAAAAGTGGCTGAAAAAGACAGAAAATTCAGTACCAAGCAAGACACAAAAATCACAGGTGGTTAAGGAGCTGGATGTGTGACAAAAAGACTACAGGTTCAAACTTCAGAAAGAGTACTAAACATACTGCATTTAGTAATGGACTGGAACTCGTTTATTAACATAACATTGAAAAAGTGGCAGCGATTCAAGTCAGCAGGTATAAGGGCATTTATGCACTAGTAAAATCAGAGTAACCAGCCAGGACAGCCTCTCACCTGGGCCATCAACAAGCACTGCACTTGTGATTAATTATAAATGATGTTATGCTGTGAAAATAGAAGATGATATCACCATCATCAGCCTTAAAAGGATGTGAATGTAAGAGTTTCAACATCTCAGTCAAAAAGTCAGTAATTATAGACTAAAACAGGTTTTGCAATTTTTATATAGTTGACTACAGATGACTGAAAACTTCTAATTTATTTGGCGCAGTTGCTTGTGGGTGTCTTCTACAATGACACTTTTGACTAAACGTACCTTGAAATGTATATTTCACTATATATAACCTTAACCTAACCATAAAAGTATATTTGTGGTTCAGTAGGGAGTTCTGGTTCCTCATCTGAGAAAAGGACTGCTTGTCCACTTTTCTTCCCAGAAAAACAACATACTGAGGTTATGCATGGCATCAGTAAACTGTAACCACAGCTTTAGTTTAAGCAAGTGGTCTAAAGCATTGACAAATATTACCCATCTACACTAATGCGGATCATAGTTCACCCTTTAGATTCTCTCCTTCTGTCCTTTAAGCTGAGGATTCACCTTCAGCCACAAATTGTATTGGGTGTTTATTCAGGAAGAATCTTTACTTCTCAGAAACAATTCTGTTTAAGGTTAGCAGTAAGCATCACTAATGGAGGTCAGTATAGGCAAAACAGTCTTGCTAATCATTCCACAATAAGTCTCTGTAGGAAACTTCACTGAGCAAGCAGCTCTGCAGTAAGTAACTGGCTGCCTGCCTTGAGCTCAAAACATCTAGGTGCTCTGTGTATCTCATCATTTCACTGTCTTTGCTTTGTAACAGCTTCTTGCCTTCCTGAGCACTCAGTCAGATTTCCATGGAAAACCCCTAATGGACCTTTTTATTACCCTCCAGGGATCTTAAAAAGACAGCTGACTGCAAAGATTTTATCTTCTTGCTCAATTACAGGGGAAAAATCCTTGTGTGAAAGTGTAAAAAGAAATAAACATGCACTACTCTCGGTCAAGCGGGACATCCCACTGACACTTCTCAGCATTTACTCCATGGACTTAAACAGGACTAGTTGCTTGCTTAGTGGAAACTCAAAGGCCCCCCTACATTCTCCAAGCCTGATAAACACAGGAGGGATGTACAGCCAGCATCCAAAGCAAAAGAGCAGGGAAAACTCTAAGGGCTTGACATCTACCTTCAGGCAATTGGCAGCTTAGATAAATTTTCAATAATAAAATCCAACAGGCTGCAAAAGCAGAATACCATCACAATCAGGGCTGTCTCCTCTTATCTGTCTGGAACTAAAAATTCTGTCCTGTCATGACTAAACACTTTTGTTTTAAAGCAGAATGACACTTGTGGGGGTTCAATTACCTTGCTCCTGAACCACCTTCACACACAATTCTACACCTATACATGATGCTCCTCCAAGTTCCAAACTCTGCAAGGTTACCTGTGAATAACAGAGCATAGTAGAACAACTGCATGGATGGTTTCTTATGAGAATAAATCAAGAAAGGGGAGGAAATTCCACCTACAGCATTACCTGTACTACACTTATCTCAATGCATCTCTGGTTTCATCCAGCCAAGTTTAACCGGGTTTCCCCAGAGTAAAGAAATATAATCTCAGACGAGCTAAGCCCTGCTCTACTGTGCTGACCTCAGCAATTTGCCATGCTAGGATTCAGAGACCAGAACACGGGTATGAGCACTGGGGTTCAAAGACAGACCCAGAGATTGATCCTTGGTCCCTCCAGTCTTTCTTGGGCTGCCATCGCAGGGTGAGATTTGGGACTACTATGCACTCTGTGGGACAGGACAAGGGGTGAGAGTGGCGGAGAGCAGGAGGGGTGTTGATCCCAAAGGAGAAGAATGCTTTGGGCATCGAGCAGTTCCGCGCTATTAGTTTGCTCAATGTGGAGGGCAAGATTTTCTTCAGTGTGGTCGCGCGAAGGTTATCGGTATATTTAAAGGAGAATAGGCTTATCAATACCTCGGTGCAAAAAGCAGGAGTGTCAGGGTTTGCAGGCTGTGTAAAGCATAGCAGCATGATTTGGCATCAGGTTCAGGCAGCGAGGACGGGGAGGAGGAGTCTCCATGTTGTGTTTTTAGACTTAGCTAATGCCTTTGGTAGTGTGCCTCATGCCTAACTGTGGAAGGCATTTGAGTATTTTCAGGTGCCCGGAAAGGTGGTACAGCTGGTTAGAGCATATTTTGAAGACATTCAGGTATGCTTTAACACAGCAGAGTACACTACATCGTGGCAGTGGTTGGAGGTAGGGTGTACAGTTTCGCCGCTAGTTTTTACAATGACTATGGAGGTCATAATTAGGGCATCCGAGTGGGTAGTAAGTGAGGAAAGGTTGCAGTGTGGTACTCGGCTTCCACCGATTAGAGCGTACATGGATGACATGACGACGATTACAACTACCAGCTTAGACACTCGGCGGCTCATAAAGAAGCTGGGTGATAATGTTAGGTGGGCAAGGCTAAAGGTGAAGCCGAGTAAGAGAAGGAGCCTTTCTATTAGGAAGGGGAAAGTACTAAGCAAGAGATTTATGATGGAAGGAGAACTGATACCATCAGTTCTGTTGAAGTCGGTGAAGAGCTTAGGGAGATGGTATAGTGCTGCGTTAAATAATAGGGACCAGGTCAGGCCGGTGAGGGAGATGATAGTGAAGGCGCTAGATACGATTGATAAGTCCTTTTTGCCAGGCAAATTAAAATTGTGGTGTTTGCAATTCAGTTTGCGGCCACGTGTAAGGTGGCCGTTCACAATATATGACATCTTGATTACGGAAGTGTGGCACCTCGAGAGGATAGTAAATAGATCAATTCGGAAGTGGCTAGGAGTGCCGTGCTGTTTAACCAGCATAGCATGGTTTGGTAGAGGGATATTGAAGTTACCATTAACTGGTTTGGTGGAAGAGTTTAAATGCGCGAAGGCAAGTCGGGAGATGTTGATAGTAGGGTTGAGGGATGCGTTGGTGCGGGTACTAGCACCAAGCACGGGGGTAGGAAGAAAGTGGAAGCCACGAGAGGCGGTTCACGCAAGGAGAGCGTTAGAGCATAGAGACGTAATAGGGCGAGTGCAGAGGGGGAGGGCGGGGTTAGGATCAGGTGACCAATGGAAGGTGTTTAGTAGGGCCACGTCGCCGGAAAGAAGGCAGATGATTGTTGGCTTCCTGCGGGAACAGGAAGAGGAGTCTCGGCGTGTGAAGGTGGCGTCGGAAGTGAAGCAAGGGCAATGGCTGAGGTGGAGTGGAACAGAGAAGCACACGATCACCTGGCGAGAGCTGTGGGCGATGCACGCAAGCTGTCTGAAGTTCTTGTTGGGGACCACCTACGATGTACTTCCGACGCCCCAGAATCTTGGACAGTGGGCAGGTGAGGATTCGCATTGTAAGTTGTGCACAGGGAACGGGACGCTGAAACACGTTTTGTCATCTTGTATGGTTAGTTTAGCGCAAGGGCGGTACACATGGAGACATAATCAGGTGCTGCGGTCTTTGGCGGCAGTGATTGAGAGGAAGCGGCTAGAAGTTAACTCTATGCCAGCTGCGGGTAGGATTAAGAAAATTTCATTTGTTCGCGAGGGCCAGGGGAAGTGCAAAAGGCAGCGAAGGGTTGAAGTAGGTAGTTGGTTAGGAGCGAGGAATTGGAAGCTATACGTAGACGTGGGGAGGAAATTGCAGGTACCACACTGTGTTGCAGTGACTGCATTAAGACCGGATATGGTATTGTACTCGGAGGCTAGGCGAATAGTGTATTTCATAGAGTTGATGGTGCCATTTGAGGATGACGTGGAAGTAGCGTATGAGAGGAAGAGATTGAGGTACGACAAACTAGTGGCTGAGGCTCGTGGCCGAGGGTGACAGGCATATGTTAAACCGGTAGAGGTAGGTGCCAGAGGCTTTGTGGCAAGAACTGTTACTGCGCTGTTGAGTGAGTTGGGAATTAGAGCACGTAGGTTAAGGGAAGTGGTAAAGGAATTGTCACAGGTAGCTGAGAGGGGTAGTCAGTGGCTATGGTTGAGGAGAGCGCAACTAGAATGGGGGAAGGTGAGGTAGTATAGTTAGGTGAGGACCTCTCACCTAGTAAGCTTGGAGGGGGGTGGGTCTGGGACGCCAGGCCGCACTGCTGAGCCATCCGGAGGTGTCGTGGGCCTAAGTCAGCGAAACGCCGATGAAGGATGGTGCCTACCTGATGACCCCGGTGAAGAGCTTACAAGGTGGTGTATTAGGGGAGGAGGGGGGTAGATAGGTAGGGCGTTAGATAGGTATGGTAGGGCTCTATGCTACATCCCAGGCTGCAGGATATCTGTCAATTTATCCTGTATATTTGTAATTAATCTGTGAGACAGGACAAGGGGTGGTGGCTCTTTCTTGATTTTTCATGGGGACATACTCACACCAACAGCAGCTTCATTCAGGACAAACCCACATGCAAGGAATTTGGAAATGATAAGGAATGCTGAGAAAGACAGGAGCAAAAAAAAAAAAAAAAAAAACACACTTAAAATCGGAATCTCGTGATGCTGTTAAAATTCTGGACTCGAACAAGGGGGCCGCGATGGTAGGGGAGCGAGATCAGCAAGGAGAGAAAGATAAGAGCTAGGAGAGATGTCGGTGCATGTGGGGGTTCTATGAAGTGCCACCCCACCTTAACACTCCCTCTAAAATTGTACTGCTGGAGAGGAGCCAGCTAGAGGCAACCTCAATTATAGCCGATCATTTTCTGCCTAAAGATGAGCATGGTAATATGATTGCTGATGCCACACCGGAGTTGATTTTGAATTGTTCTATTCCCACGACATACCACGACAGGGGTTTCCCTGCCAACCCAAAATAATTGAAGGAGCTGGAGTGTAAATGAAAAACATTCTAATTAAAATAAAGATTAAAGAAACATCCATGAGATGAAATGCAGCACAGGATTGATACATTTTCTCTGCTCTTGTTTGCTCCATCTCACAACAGGACACCCAATGAAAGCAAGTCACCCTTCCTGTAGAGTGTGAAAAAGCTGTCGAGCAAGTAAGGCTAGGCTTACTGTCCTTAAACAGCAATGTAAAACAAAGCCAAGCAGTTAAGCAATCAGAAGAGAGTGCTATGGCCTTTCTGTGTCTGATGCCTGGAAAAGGGAACATGGCTGTTTGAGTAGGTTATCAATACTTCAGTTCAAGAGAGACCTTTCAGTAAGGATTAACTCTGGGGTCTGTGTAATTGCCCATTGTCTTTTATATTTGCAGAGTCCCACTGAATAAGGAATGTGCTTCCCACATCTACTCTACACAAGGACAACTTATGTGCAATGGGTTGGTTAAATAACCCAGGTGCATTAGTGCTACAACACTACAAAATGCAATTAGAGTAGTTTGTGGATATGAATCTCAGGCAGAGCTGTGCTGTTGCATCTGAAAAAAGTATTAAATAAACATGAAATGACGGAAAATATTTAGTCGCTACTTATATTCTCTTCCTTTATGCATCACCAGATCAACATACATACATACAATGTGTTTAGTTCATTTAGTACCTTGTCCTGCACTGCCATTCACAAACAGCAGGTACAATGTGACAGATTTCTATGTCATGCATTAGTAAACAAAAGAATCAGAAAGCGTTAAGGATGCAGTACTATTCAGTACTCAAAGGGACTATAAGAAGCTTGGGTTGTTATGAAAAGAACCATACAAGACTAAAAGAAACTGTACCACAATGTGTCACAATAAACACCTTCAAACAGACTGACATCTTTACATAAACTCAGCTCCCACTAATCCTACAGTTGCACTCAAAATTGATGGTTACTGGCATCCTGGTGGGAAACCAGTTGGTTGGAAGGAATAAGCTCTGCAGCTCTTCATATTGCCTTTGTTGATGCCACTAAGTGTGGAAGCTGTTGCAAATGACAGCTATTTTCAGGAATACCTGACAGCTCAGAATGAAGATGTTTTTTTCCTTGGTCTCCCGTCATTGGTACTGACAAAGATGAATGATAGTTTTTATTTTTTTATACCAGACTTGGATTTCTTTTCCCGACACCTGATGACGTCTGTAGCGCTCAGCCAATGTGTCAAGGTTCCTTCAGAGACAGCTGAGGGTTGGGCGTGTGACTGCAGCACTCCAAGCACTCGCCCACGTGCAGCCTCAATCCCGTCTCAACGTGTACACCAGATCAGAGGACTCATGGTGCATCCAAGTCGGCGGAAGTGTTTTACGTAATTTTTGCATTAATTATCAAACCATTCTGGGTTTGCACTTGTTATTCCAATGTCTGGGAAGCAGAAAGGACTGAAAACAGCTTGTGAAGAAAGCACCTACCTGTGAGTGAGAAAGCTCCAAGGATGACAGGATCAGAGGGTATCTGTAGACCCAATAAATGGGATGGATTAACCCAGTGCCAGAGGCAGGGTCTGTCCAATTGCTCACTGGCAAAAAAGGACAGCACAGAGGACACTTGTGAGGCCAGGAGCAAGAAGGGAGTGGTCAGGGGGTGCTCTACATATCCTTCTTTAGTCACAACTCCAACCTACCAGATAAACCAGTAGGTGCTGGGGATGTTTGCATTGGTTCAAGGAAAGGTAGTGAAAGGAGATTAGCAGAGGCTCTTTAGTTTACTCTCTATATTCTAGTAAATGAGCAAGAATGGATGACTGATATGACAATTCCTTGCTCAAACAGAGGGTTGTGGAGAAAGCCAAGCAGTTTTGCACTAACACTTGCTGTTTGTTAGCACAACGCACAGCTTCAAAAAATGAATCACTTTAAGGAAATCTGCAGATAAAACACATAAATGCCAACTAGACTGTTCTATGCAATTATTAATGTCTTATCTTTCTACAAGATAGTCCTTATAGACAAGACCCCTTTGCTCATTGCTGGGGACTGTGATTTCCTGATCAATAACCTCAATCACAGGCAAAACATTACATCAATATGGGTTTTGGCAATGATGGATGAATGATTTGGTATTTCAGTGGAAAGGTTAAATGACAGGCAAGCAGAGAAATGTGAGGAACATGACGCAGCACAAAATTAGTTGCTTAGTCAGAAATTTTCAGAGCCAATCATAAGTTTCTTTGAGTCCAAAGAATAAATTACATGAATTGGTACTAATCCCATGAGGTCATCATTTCAGACTAAGACAACCTGTAACTGCACGTCAACAAACACAGAAGACCAAAAACATTCAAAGCATCTCTCTCCATCTCTCTCTCTCATGCGCGTGCACACACACACACACACAGACACACACACACACACACACACACACACACACACACAAACATGCCATTGGGGCTCAAATAATAGGATTCTCAAATGGGTTGCCATGTGCTAGGGCACAAACTGATTAGAAGATATAATCCTCTACGGATTATATCTACGAACTGCGGCACTAGTTTTATGCTTCCTTCTCAAGACTTGGCTGACTAGCCCCCCCCCCCCCCCCCCCCCCCCCCCCCACAAAAAAAAANCTGATTAGAAGATATAATCCTCTACGGATTATATCTACGAACTGCGGCACTAGTTTTATGCTTCCTTCTCAAGACTTGGCTGACTAGCCCCCCCCCCCCCATTTACCAGGGCTTGGGAGGACTCATTATCCATGAGCCTCTGTATGTCACTGTCTTGTGAGTCATAGATGAATTTATAGGCCAGTGAAAAAAAGACCACGATTACTTTAGTGAGCTCACTGCATTTTCAGCCTGACTGCATCCAGCACGACTGAACAACCCCACTTTCAGATCTTATAAAATTCTAAGTGTCCCACCCATTCAGCTGTGGAAAGCTGTTAAAGGTAATATGAATGAGAAAACTGCAGGGCACTCATTTGCCTATTGTTTAGGTAAATATGTTACTGGCTGCTCTGACACTACCACTGACCTCTGTGGAAATTTGAGCTTGAAGCATCATAAGCATCACCAACCATGAGAGGGCTCAGATTGGTCATATTTACGAAATCACCTTGCAGGTATTAGACAAATTACTAAACTGGAGCAATACCCAGTTTGTAGCCAATGCAAAGTACAAGGTCTCACACAGATGGCAAATGTGAGAACACCTTAGAAGAAACTAGGTTTCATTCAACTCACCTTAATATGGATTTAATCGTTCAGCTATATAGTTTCAGTGTTGGATGTAACATCACAAGTTATTCTTTTTCACATAAACCAAGTTTTCAGACAAATGCCTTTATATAACTAAAATTATTTCTACTACACACCATCCTATTTTATTCAACCATTCTTCATATTTGTGGCAACTTCTGTTTATCTTGAACTACACATAATACATTATTGGTTGAGGAACTTGTGACAAATTTGTGACAAAAAAAAAACTGCTGTCACCACTCAAACTGTAGGTCACTAGAGCAAGCCCACCATCCAACATCAGTAATTCACAGCCCCTACAGGCCTCTCTGCGATGGGATGCAGAGGTGCAAATGAGCTGCACACGTCCTGATTGCCTAGAAACGTGGTCTGGGCTGTTACTGCAATTCTGCTGGGACTAGCTACAAACTGCATGGTCAGCGCCAGCCTACAGACACCTGATACACCATCACAAAAGCTTCTGTGGCCCTAAATTTGTGTATTTTTCACTGAAAAGAGGGTGAAGGGTGCTTTGGAATGACAGCCAAAGACAGGAGGCTGTTTGTTTTTTAAGCCACAAACATCCTGTCTTCACTCCCAACTGAACCGCTCCCACTCCCGCCACTCCATCGACAACAAAGGTGCTCCTTCATCAGGTGACAGGCCATGCTACTCAGCTGACTGACAGCACAGCCCTTTGTTCTCTAATGAAAGGACCTGTTTGGGACACTGCGATCACTTCCCTCAGCTCTTCAACACGAGCACAGACTGCAGTCAGCGCTTTTCTTTCAGTATTCACAAATAATAACCACACCTCTACCCGCTCCAGTCACCAACACCGCCACTCAACCAAAGGAAAATTGCTGGCCACAACTGTACTGACTGTGTTTTTTATTGAAACTAGCAGGAAGACCTTAGGGGTCTCCCAAGATCCCCTAAAGCTATCCTTAAAATACACCCTGCCTCCCAAAAATCCATTTTAGGATGTCATAATAGCAGTCGTCAGTCTTGTCTACACCGGGTGCTCTGACATCCTGAGGAAGTGGAGGGTTTCTCCTTTATCTAATGTTTCTAAAGCAGTTAAAACTGTTTTATTATTTCTAACATCTGTCACTCTTTACTGAGAGTCTGTCACAACAGCCAACACTGTTTTCTCTTCTACATAACAAGCAGCGGATACTAAGTTAATGAATTATTTCTTAACTACCCCCCCCCCCCAAATATGAAATGAAGAAACAACATAGTAGTCAAAATATTACAAAGGGTTTTGTATTTATTACTCTGTATAACATTCAGAAACAGCAGCGTATCTCTTTCATATTCTGACTGAAAGGGTTAGCTTTATATAAATACTGTGTGTATGTGTGTGTGTGTGCACACACATATAAATACAGTGACAATAGGCAGCAGAAAATACAGACCATGGTCTAAAGGGTTCAATGAGAAAATCATTTTTTCAATTAAAAAAGGCACATAGTCTATATTGAAATAGTTGCTAAACAGTCAGGAAAACAAGAAAGCACACAAATTAACATGATTCTGTAACAGTACCCATGGGCAGGATAGTTAATCAAAATTGCTTAAGTAAAACTACCCAACTGTATCAAAGGGTAAATCGTTGTTAGTAGCTTAGTGTACAGAGGTAATATTGTAAATTATTTTGAAAAAAGGTGACAGCTAGGTAATGGTTAATAAAATGGACAGCTCACAATTTTAAGGCAACTCAGTCTTTTACTCATCACCCTAAACTCCCCTGGAAGCATGGAGATAAAACTGCTTTCTTTAGTGATCATGTTCTCCCAGCTTTAGACAAGAACACCTAGAATCCCCATGAGACATGAAGATGGCCTGGGGTGGGTAAATCTGCAGCTGAGACCTTAGCATCATCAACACCTATTACTACAGGGGGTAGAAAGGGGCCTAGGCTCCTCTTTAAGGTGGCCAAAGGAGAGGTGATATACACAACACTTATATACAAGACAGTAAACACCTATATACATAATGATAATGATTGACAGGAAACTGATTTTTTTTAACACTTGATTTTCTCACATTTGTCAGCTCAACCCACCAAACCACCTTCTGATACGCTCTGCAGTCTTTAAACAACATTATACTCATGATATTATTATCTAGGAATGCTAGTCATTGATTGTGTTTATAAACACAACAACGGCTTCTACACCTACAAAATCATAGGGATGGTTTTGTGAAAACAGAAACTTTGTCTTAGGCTTAAACAAAACTAGCTACAGAGATTCTCCAGCTTCAATCCTACCCAGGCTTCTGAAAGCTGGCTCATTAAGTGCCAAAAATTACACTTTGAAATCTTAATTCAAAAATATCTGGTAAAAAGATTAATTCCCATCACCAATGAGCCACTGACACCTCCAATGCCACTTTTATGAATTTAATCTTCATAGATCCCCACCACCACTATGCCAAAAAATATCTCAGTGTAAGTCCTGCCCTGCTGCAATAAACCACTCAACTTCCTCTGCTGGGTTAGCAACAAATTCATTCACAAAAATGAATTGCTGAAAAATGAATGGCTGGATAAAAATCAATCCCTGTACACCTCTCCTTCTAACCTCAAGGCTTCCAGAATTCAAAAACAACTAGCATAAACAAGTTTCTTACCAAAATAGAGCTCTGAACTCAAACAATGATAGAACACTACAGACTGAAACAAACTCATAACCACCATGTACATCAGAAAATTATGCTGTATACAATAATCAGACCCTTCAAAAACTTGGCAATAACAACTGGACAAATGACAGTCAGACTGGTGAGATTGGCTTTACTGGTATTACTTACTTGAGCCCCATGGTGGTCCACTCCAGAAGTTGTGTCCTGGAGTTTGAGCTGGTCCTCTGTTCTAAGTCTGTCCACCCTGTGTCTGTCCTTCTTAGGCAGCAAGTACATTGAGCTTTCCCTGAGCCCAACGGAGTGCTGTCTGTTCACTGACCTCACTGCCCTCTGTGAACACAGTCCAGTGACTTTTCTACTATGACCCTGCCCCCCTCGGCATCGGCACCACCACAACCATCCACCCTTTCAGAATTAATCTCCTACTGACGAAGATTACAGCTGTCAATCAAAGTTTGTCGGCCAAATTGATGATTCACTTGGTTTTCCCACTCTCTCTCTCTACCTCCCTCTCACCTCTCAGTCGTACACGCTGCTGTTGTCTCCTGTGTGTGTCAAGCACACCTCTCTCCTTCCACCTACTCACTCCACCCCCACCATACTACCCCAAATTCCCCAGCGAACCTCAACCCACAACACACAGGAAGGAAGAAGCACATGGCTGAGTTGCACCCCCTGGGCTGTTTTAAACACAGGGTATAAATAGGTAAAGGCCACCACTATTGGCATTCATGAAGCTCTTTGAAGCTCAGGCAAAGACGATCACACAAGTCATTCAGCAGTAAAGCACTTGGAGGCCAATTAACATTGTGTGGGGAAAAAATATATGGTAGCCAGCAAACTCAGTGCTTTGTTGTAAAGTGATCTGTATCATTCATACTGCTTCTCAACTATCCACATGGGTGCAATCAAAGTTTGTTTCCATGTGATCATTTTAAGATGTACCACAGAACTTAAATAAACCATGTAACCCCAGTTTGACTCCTAAAAGAACAATGGACAGGCTTTGTTAAACCTCGCCATGGGGGCAAGACAACTCAATAATGCACTGGGACTGTGTGGTATCCATTTCATCTGTCTATTCGCTCGAAGGGAAAGCATTTGTTTCTATGGCTCCTTTCCAAGGGCCCTTTGCAGAGAACATAGTTTCAGAACACAAAGGCCAGGTCTTGTTGGCAGATCACATCTGAGTTCCACAGTCACGTTGTCAGACAGCTCACCTGGAGCCTGCGGTTGAGAAAGCCACCAACCCTAAAGAGACAGCTGCTCTCCCCCACCTTCCTGACTCCAGAGGCACTCCAGACACCAAAACCAGACTGTCTCATGCTGTTCCCCCATGCAGTTTACACTTCCTGTCTAAAACAACCATCTACAGCTAATGAAAACAGAAGCTTTAGAAGCTTTTCTGTTCTGTGTTTGTCCAGAGCCCCTCACAGCCCCTCTTCCTGCCATTACCCAGCAACCATGCAGGAGCAACAATTGGTTAAATGACCTCAATTCGAATCGGCATCCCCTCCATACTCCTTGTTGCTACATGTACCTACCCCCTCCTTTAGCACTAAATGACCAAGGTTGTGCACAGTGGCGAGGTGCATTAGCCATTTAGCAGCGAGATAAATTTAGTGCTGCCATTTGCCCTTCTTGCTATCATTAAGAGTCACACTGTGATGGAATAATCTTATGCTCAGTCACAGAGTAATAATCAGCAGCCAGTGCAGGCTACACTCCCACCCCACATACTCTGCACCCTTTTGCCCCTGCCTACCTTGAGAAAGCACATCCAACACTGTCTTTCACTCACCTCAATTACTATCAGCCTGTTCCACAGTTAGTGTACTAGTCAATTGCCTGCTATTGACTCAGTCTTCGCTCAGTGACTGCTCCCATTACTGAGAACGGAGATGGTCGGGGGGTCTGGTAAAACACTAATCTGACTGTGTTTACATTTCCACAGCCCTGGGTTTGCTCTGAGCTAACCTGAACAAGTATTTATTAGCACAGCAAACGCTAAAATTGACACTAACAGATATAAATTATTAGTACAAGGCAGTGCACAAAAAAGTGCTTATGTTTATTTTTTTACCCTGTCAGTTTAGCTCCTTTTCTGTTCTGCACAACAGCTGCCTTCCTCAATATGACCCGTTTATCTCAGTTGCATTGTTTTGCTGTTGGATGTGCTCAACCATTCGCGTACACTAATCTCTCCAGCCTTAGCAGCATAGGAGCACATTTGCGCCAGATTGGGTTTAGATTATGAGTTGACAGAGAAGAGAGGCAGGAGGAGGACTGGGGTAGGAGGGCATGTGAGGACAAAAATCATGGCAAAGCCAGTACAATTTGGCTGAACATCCCTGGATGGTTCCTAGGGCCAGCCACACTATAAGCACCAGGACATCAGCAGTGTTCATACGGACTAGGATTTGAACATGGTGGCAATAAATAAATAGTATATTCTAAGAGGTTTCCTCCAATTTCAAATTCAATCACTATCATTTTGTAAGCAGTGTCTTACACAGTATGTATTGTTTGTGCAAGAAACAAGAATTCAGGGGTAGACAAAAATGCAGCTTGGAATTTTTTTTTTAATGAAACTCCGTTTGACACTTGTACAACATAATTTGTTGTCATTTTAACTTGGTATTTGGTTGGACTTTGACTATATATTTCTATAGTTTCCAAAATAAATTCTGCCACTGATACAGTCTTCCACCTCTCTGCTTTGTTAAACCACACAATCATTGGTGGACAAAAAGAAAAGAATGTGTCAAACATGGACCTTTGCTGAAAGGCAGGGAGGCACTGAATCTACAACAATTAGGGACTGTATCATGTGACCTCACATAACAGCAGTCATTCACAGCATAGAATGTACAACACAGCCACAGCACAAGGGACCAAATGACCCTTCAGACATGAAACAAGCTATAATGTAGCAAGCCACTAAGGAAGGGCACAAGCACTTTCCAAATATACTTTTCTAAGCTATCTATGGAATTTCAGACTTTTTGAGGTTACTGTGAGGACCGTCATGTTTTCCCAAGCACAAGAAAAAAGAAAAAAAAAATTCCTGGGCAAGAAAACATCTCTGTATGAAATCATCCCTCATTATTTCCTTCACCTCACCTCTTCTCACCTTCAGCCTTGATTTCCTCTGAAAAATCAAGCATCTTTCCGCTGCCCTCTGGCTGTGAGTGCAGGGCAAAAACAAACAGAAGAAATGATGAATCAGGGACAAAATGGAAGGGGTCAAACCTCAGGCCTGCTTTAACTGCCCCCACCCACTTTCTTACAGGAAGTGACCTGTGTGCAGATTCCTAGCTTGGCTGATAAACCTGCCAAACAATTCTAACCAGTAGACGTTCCCCTAGTGACAGCTGCAATCATGCTCCACGTTGCTTAGCCTAGCAGAGAGACAGAGTTGCTATTGGGTTACCCCATCTTCAAGTGGCCTGAACTGGAAATATCCAATGCATCAGCATTACCTTCTTACCCTCCAGGCCACGCTTACTCCACACATCATCCCATTTCAGGCAAAAGATATTAACCAGCCCTCACATCTATCACTGACATTTCAGTGCACTGGACAGGGCTATCATTAATGGCTTACAAGTCCAGCTGGAGGAAGAATATACCTTATTGAGATCATTGCCAAGGGCATTAGACTGGTTAGAAGGCATTGAGGAAATGCTCAGGGATTTTGAGACAGCACAGGAGGAAGAGAATAAGGAAATCAGTCAGGGTAAATGTGTGCTGAGCTACCGTTTTCTGACTGACCTCACCACACCCATCATGTCTCAAATGCATGTTGAAGCCTATGGGGTGAACAAACTCAAGGAGACATTATGGGAAAACAAAATGAGTAAGATTAACCTACTTACCTAATGAAGAAGGATGTAGCTGCAGAGGTGCCATGAGCAGGGGCAGGTGGCCCAGGTGTGGTCTGCTCCCTTTGGGTTGGGCTCTTCTGAGGACAGAGTGGTGGAAGGCTGCAAATGCTGGGGGCCTCAGGAGCCACATTGTCCTTCTCCATCTCTGTGGACAGGAGACGAGTCTGAAAAAAGAAAGCAAGGGGAAAAAACACTAAGTTTTGAAGTTCTGGGGTCACACTCAGCCTCTTTCCACCAACTCACCAGCACTACACCATCCTATTCTCCAAAAACCTATGGTGACACTTTGTTGTGTTTTGCACCAAATTCTAATTAGGATATTGTTTTATTTAACCAAAAAGTAATACAAGCATGAATAAAAGTTAATTTTTTTTAGACAAGAGTTACAGTCCTCGAACCATCATCTACGCTGAATGCCATGCAGGGATCCTATGAGATGGCAACCAGCAGCAGGGGACAGCTGGGTTGGCAAACAGTTGTGCACAGACAGGCATGGCCTGAACCCCAGGGGGAAGTGATAACTGGGACTGAAAACATGGCCCTAGGCTGCTCCTGCTACCCTTTAAACCCCTCCAATATGGAGCACTTCTGGAGGACTTTATGGCACTAATCCACCTCCCCATTGCCAGGTTCTGGAGTTGGGGATGGTGGGTAGCTACTGATGCCCTGCAATATCTGCATACATTTGCAGTGAATGCCCTCTTGCTACCATGGCAACATGTGCAGACCACTGGCTGCTCAATATGACTTCAGCCTCAATTCCTTGTAAGCTATTCAGTCCTGCTTTGTTGCCTGGCCATGAGACACGTGCTTGCGAGCAGCGCTTCCCATCTGAGCCTTTTTCAGGAGATGAAATTCTCAACTCGAGGAGGAATCAAAACTGCAAAATACCAATCTGGACCTGGCCTTCACAGAGCAAAATTGAACTACACTACATCTCTCTGAATCTGCACTGACCCATCTTAATGGATCCAAAAAAGGGTCTGGGAAACCGGTTTTAAGGCACCCATCTCCAGTCAAGCTGGTGAAGGGGACGATTTGGAAACTGCAGCACAGGGTTATTGCTTGAAATCAGAATTGCAGTGAGGGGGAATGAGTGGCATGTGCAGCCACACGGGGCAAAAGTGGAGGGTAGCAAAATATCTGAATCTGTGTAGCAATGAACATTTTGCATGATTTTCAGTACCTTTCGTTGCTGCTGTACCTCTGTTCAGTACATAACATACGATGACAGAATAGCTGTAATACAATAAAATACACAAACGCGAAAACAAAGACAAAACAATCCAGTGGTGGAGAAGAATAGAAAGAGGTCTCTTTCCATCTCCCTCCCTGGTACCCCACAGGAGCTCTATGTACAGTAGCCCTTGAGTGATTGCCTGCTTCATTATTCTTGGCAAAATAACTGTCTTATTACCATAATCTGTGATTCAGACACAGCAAATGGATTGCAGAGCAAGTGTAATAAATAACATGGGCGCAAATCCAGTCGTTACCGCTCAAAACGGCAGTGCCATGTTTATGAGACACAAGAGGCGTACTTCTCAATTTACTAAATAATCCATTTTTGTTTTTTACCCATTTTCTTTATTCCCTGATTTTAAAAGATGTCTTATAACCAGCAGAGGTTATGTAGAAACTTGTTATCAGTATTTGCTAGCGAGAGCTGCAAGAACTGCTTAATAAAATATGGCTCGCCTCAAAAACCATGCCCTGTGTTGTTTGTCATTGGGTCAAGATATTCTATTAACATTCCCAAGTAACTCTACATACAAACTTGTATAATGGCACACATTTATGCTTTGTTATCAAACTAACACAGCTCACTAACTTATTTAGTCCCTGGTTCAAACTGTAAACTATCAACAAGGCTCAACAGCTTGTTTGTATCTAACAGAACTGACGTATGGGGTTCGTAAACAAGAAAATGTCATGGGACACATCTTCCCATTAGGTTCCTTTTTGCTGACTGTTTGACATATTGATGCCAAATTTTATAAACTCAACAGTCATTGTTAATGCACTAATTCACTTAACAGCATGGGTGGCTGGATATTTGCTATCAAATCTGACTACTTTCCCATAGGGGTCCTATTTGCTCGAGTTCAGCTTCTCTCGGCTTAAGCAAATTTCAAGCATGAAATCAAGCATTGGCTTGTCTGTATTTCATTTTCATATTTCAAGAATCAAAGAGGATGTTTTGGAAAAGGTGAGTCGGTACCGGAGTCACGGTTATGATTTCTAAAGTGCTTAATGGAGAAGTAAGACAAGCATGCAGACAAGTAGATCACAATTCTTCTCACGTAACCAGCGGGCTACAGAGCAGAGAACTTTGAGCCATGCGGGTTCTGTGACAGGAGGATTGGGTCAGAGCATGACGCAGAAGGAATGCCAGGGCCTCCCACCATCATCAACCTCAGGAATACCTTCGCTCACATGGGGGAAGACCGTTTAGGCAACAAGCAAAGGGTTAAAATCTGGTACAGGGGCCCTGCAGCAAAAAATTACCTCAGGAAAATGGTGAAGGATACATTGAATCCCAGCATTGCAGAGGTACTGCAGACAGCCAGCCAGGTAATTAGACTGCTGGAGAAGAGTGGACAGCCTGGCCCTAACGTGGATAATGAGTTGGCCAGTTCTCCAACCCCCATTTTCATTGCTCCCTCTCGGAGTCAAAAGGGCAGATAGCAGGACCCCTCTCCCACTACTCCACACAATCATTGGCCAGAAAAACACTTCTCTACCCTGTCACCAACCCCCAGCCCCCTGGCAGTGAAAAGACGAGAGACCTCTGACCCCACTAGGTAGCAGGCTGTTAAGATCTGGATTAAAATCTTCACATATTTAATCCACTGCAGTCTGACACTGATGGACTATAGACAACCATTAAAGACCAAGACTGAAGTTTCACTGAGGTCTGGATTGCAAGACGGAAAAAGAATTCAATTTTCATTCAATTAATTGGTCACCAACTGAAGAGCAGTAAGCAGAGCAAGCTTCAACAAAGAACTTCTCTACTACAGAATGTGGTGCTGAGTTCTTCAACCTACAGAAATGAGTCACCTCAACAACATATGAATATACCTGGCTGTGTTCTAAAGCTTAAAAACTTGCTGACTTGCTGTTCTCTGCAACATGGGCCTGGAGATACAAGAACTCAACAGCACAGACAAAATAACAGGAACCAGGAAGAGCTGGCAAGAAGAGTACAGCATGGTGACCCCCACATCCATCTCCAACTCTCTCCATCCCCACAATCTACCGTGAACACCACCCCTGCCCTACTACCCTCCAGTCCACAGCCAGCCGCCTGATGTATGTGGCTCCCAGAAGAGAGGCTGAAAGAATGTGTCATGTCAGACACAACCAGGTAGACATCCAAACTTACTGAAGCAATTTGCTGGTATAGCTTTAAACTAAAAAGCAAGCCTCTAGGCGAAAGGTAACTTGTGCAAAGGGTTCCAAATGTTTGTCAGAGTTTTCAGGCTGCACTTGAATTAAACAGCTAGACTTTGCCAAACTGGGCTTTTGTAGTGCTATGTTACTCATAATTTTATGCAGTCCAACTGGACTTGGGTTCAGTCTCCATTCCACCTAGGTGAAATCTGCAAGTTCCCCTTGTGTTTGCATGAGTTTTCTCTGAATGCTTTAGTTACATTTCAGCTATATTGGTAACTAAGCTTTTGAATCTTGTGTTACATTGATGTAGCATACAGTTGGGTGAATGTAGTTAGTTTACTATAGTGCTTCCAATTTGTTTAAGTCACCTTGGATAACCCATCCATCCATCCATTTTCATTAATTGCTTGTCCTGGCCAGGGTCAGGACAGTCTGGAGCCTATCCCGGGAACACTGGTTGCTAGGCAAGGAGAGTTTACACAATGGACAGGATGGCAGTTCATCAACCCTGAATAAAGACGTAAGTTAAATACTAGACAGTCATCATTGTACGTCACTTTGGAGAAAACCATCTGCTAAATGAGTACATGTCATGGGACCTCCACTAAACTCTGGTTGGCTACTAATTAAGCCTTTCATACATATGTCAAACACTCTTGTTCAAAACAGGTGAGACTGCAGCCCCATCTGTTCAGATGTTACCATTTTATGTACATGTGCTTAGCACATACTGAGTGTAAAGTACAGATTTTTGCTATCTTTTACACATTGTTGAGAATGGCTACCAGCTCTGTTTTGAACATACTCAACTAAAAGCTATGAGAACCTTTTTCAGCAGCACCAAGTCTAGTCATACTTGTTAGCACTGAGAAAACCAAGAATATATCTGCTAATAAGCTGTCTATCATCATTGATATAAAAACAATACAGAGCTGGTCATATCAAATTTACTGCAAGTAAAACAACATAAATGTAAAATTAATTTAACTATATAATAACTCCAAAACCCATTCTCTAATAGAGGAGGAAAGATGCCACAGCAACACCTGCAGCACTATTTACCAATCTGTATGAGAATGTGAAGCAAAGCATCATGGTCTGTGAGCACTCAACACAGCGGAAATTAGCTCAGTGTACAGCAGTCAACCTGGTGAGGAATGTGGCAAAGACATACTGGAAGCAGGCCCAGGGTTTGATCAGGTGTAGGCTTCAAAGCTAGAGTAGGTTATATATGCCAAAACATAAGGAGCTGATGGCCACCCTTTCCTCAAATTTTTAAACCAATATATGAATTTCCAGCACTGCAAAAATGAGTCCCATTCAGCAGCCAGTTCCCTCACTCCTCCACACATATTACTTACCACTTATTAGCACTTCTAGAGGTCTCTTCTCCTAATCAATGATTACCAGTCAGACTGGAAAATTACCCAGCAGACATTTACATACCCATTAATGTGTCCATTGATTTTCTGCACCTGTGGACATTAATTATACATAGCACAACGATACTAGTTGACATTAGTGCTGAATGAATCCAGAAGTGGTGGACGTGGGCCTGTATGCATATAGAATGAAGTCCTTCTGAAAGATGTAAGGTCAGACCACAATAAGCACCTTTACTGGTTCACTTGTAGAACCCTAGATTGATCCCTCAATAGGACTGGCCAGAACTAAACTTGGCCAATGGTAAAGAAGAGAATGCTAATGAAACAATTATTTGTGTTCCATTGAAACGGTCCAAAGTTCTATCTCAGTGGAACAAATGGCGCTTAATGAGACTGGCAGAGGCAGAAGTGTGAGGAAGTTGCCTGTTGGTGTGGGACAGTAGGCCCTGGACACCAACAGCCTGAGCTTGTGGTCCATCTGTCCCCAATGCTCTGGCTTGCCAACAGCCCTATGCTTAGCACATGTGCCCTTCTCCTCCCTTTGCCAGGAAAGGGGAGATGGCAAGAGAAAGGTGCCTACTTTAACTCTTCCAGAACATTTTCACTGGCCTATCGCAGCCCAGTCAGACTGAATCACCTGTAAAGGACACATTTATCAGGCTCTTCTTATACATGCCAATGGCAGCTCCTCCTTGTCAGCTACGAAGATTCCTACAGTGACATCATCAGGAGGTGGCAACTGATTGTAGTGCTAGAGGACTTGACCCAAAACAGCAATTAACCTGTTGTGAGTGAAATGCCATGTCCTTGAATTGGAAACAAAGGATGAGATCATATGACTGGGATGGTCAAGACTGCCCCTGATACAGAGCAAGACCTTAATTCCTAAAATATGACTCATATTACTCCCTTATGTAGAGGGTACAAGAGAGCACACAGTATAGGAGAGGCACAGGAGGAGTAACACCAGGGTCGTTAAAATAGTTTTTCAAAATCCTTGGAGGGAAAGGTCAGCAAATTAGCAACGCTAGCCCCCAAGCAACCGTAGAAAACTAAGGGTCCTGGATTTCTGAGGGGCAAAAGGTCACAACTTCAGCAGATGTCTGAGACTGGAGGTCTCCATAGCTGCAGGAGGTCCAGGTTATGAGGCTCCTGAATCTCTTAAGACCCTGAGAAAGCCCTGGAAGCCAGTGGAACCTATGACAGCTCTCTGTCCTTCACAATTTGGATGTCTCATAAATAAGTAGTATTGCATATCTTAATTACAGAAGCCCTGAGTCATCTTAGATGTATAGAAGTCACCAAATTTGATATATTTTATTCTTGTTTTGAAAATTTTCATATTGAAATGGTACTGCTCACAGTCCTGTGTATTGTTGGTTCATCAGTGAAGCTGATGATGGAGCCGAAGTGCACATCACCTAGGACCTCTCCTGGAACCACAACGAAAATCACCAAGTAAAAGAGGACAACAGCATCTCCACTTCTTAAACAGACTGGAAAGAGCTGGACTTCCAACTCTTATCCTTGTCACCTTCTACAGGTGTCCCATAGAGAGCATCCTGACCTCCTGCATCTTAGTCAGGTATGAGAACTGTGCGGTCTCTGCCTGGAAAAACCTGCAGTGAGTAGTGAAGACTGCCCAGTCCATCACCAGCACCCCACTACCCTCCGTCTAATTCATCAACAGCAAGCAGTGCATCAGAACAGCTCACAACATCACAACAGACCATGCTCACCCAGGTGTTTCCACTGCTGCCGTCTGTGAGCCACTATCACAGCCTGAGGGCCAAAACCAACAGGTTCAGGAACCGCTTCCTACCACAGACTGTTAGACTGGTGAACTTTCAACAGCTCAGGATCAATCAACACCAGTGACCATGACCACTAGCTGCTTGTACATTTACATTCCATTTACACTATATTCTGTTTGCACTGATGTTCACACATCTGTGTGTTCTTTTTATATTTCTTTGTCCTTTATATTACCTGTCTTTTTATTTAATTTATCCATATTTACATTATTTTGAATTAAGTATATTGAGCAACACAGACCAGGAGGAACTTCACTTCATTCTCCCTGTACACCTGTTGCATAAGGCAGCACCATAATAAATGATTCTACAGGAATCAAGCAGTGGGACTGCCGAATATGTACACAAAAATGAAGTATACAATGAAGAAAGGGGCAGGGCTTACCGGGCCAGGCTGAGGGAGGAAGTTGTTGACGCGGGATATGCTCCACATACCCTCCAGATACTGCTGTGCCTGGATGGTGACTGAGCCGAGTGCACTCGTCCCCACTGTCACCTGAACAGCAGGCTTAGGTCCATCAGCACCAGTGGGCGACCATTCCAGCCCGTGACGACGTTCCCCAACTGGCAAGACGGCATGTGCCTTGGGTGGTGGCCAGTCTCGGGGTGAGGAGAGCGCCAACACACCGTGTGAGGCAGGGAAGGGAGGCAGATCAGGCATCTCTTCAGCCAGAGTCGCCAGAGTTTGCAAGGCTTGCTGTCTCAGCTGGTGCAATGGGGTAGCACACACCTGACAACGGGCTGGGCCTTCATGCCGACCTGATGGAGTATACTCGGTCACCTGGAGTTTGTCAAACAGGAAGGCAGCAAAACCAGGGTCCTGCATAAGGAATATGAAAAAGAAAAAATGTTCATGGGTCACACTTTAGTCAGTAATCACAGGAACAGTAAACAGCACCTAACTTCACTTCTTTGATTTATGAATCTCATCTCCAGGACTTGAAGTGCCCTTATCTCATTTATGATTTTATTATCAACCGTGTAGTACAGGTCTGCCCTGCACCGGGCCCTCTGAGTCCAAGTCTTAATCCAGGCTTAAGTGCTTCCTGACCCAGAATGGGGTGGGAGGGCCTGTTTGTTTAGACTGTGCCCACCCCCTGCATGGTTTCAGCAGTGGAGAGCTGTCTGCACTCCACACGTCTGCACCCATCATCACAGTAATTGCCTCCGTTTTAAGGAAAAGCAAACAGCAGGGAAATGAGAAGAGTAGAGTCAGAGGAGAGGAAGTAGGAGGGGGGGGATTAGGGAATTAACCCGCATGAGTTTTAGAGAATCCTGCCGCTCCCTGTTGGGACCTTGTTCCCATCCTTTCCAGATAGTGTGTGGGGTGCTGTTGGATGCCTGTATGTTTGGGCTCCTGCCTTGGCTCAGGTGAACTGCAATGAAAATCTGGCACATTGCTGCCACATGTCCATAAACACACTCACACAGATATGCAAAGCACAAACACATTGGTTGTTGAGTCTGAAGGTAAAGCCCCTCCAAATCAAACCACACTCACCATACAGTTTTTCCTATAGTAAAGGTCCCCAACAGAAAAAAAGTCATTTTCTCCAGAAATTCAGGGCACCGCTTTTTCCTCCTCTCGTGGCACCCTTCTCCCCACTTGCCCCTCTCTAGAGTGAACGAGACCCAGTTAGAACATCTCTCTATTCCCACCACAGCCATCAGTTTTAGGCTCACTTACACTCCTTTCTTGGTCCCCTAAGGGCAAAAAGGGTAGACTAAAGGCCTTCAGTGAACATGGTCTACACACAAACAAGAGCTTGAATATGCCTAAATGTTTATGAGGCCTCTGCTCTTCACAGCCTCAGTGGTCATCAAGATAAATAAATGAAGGGCTGAGGCCTCACTATCCAGGACTTTTATTTTTATTTTATTACCTAATTATGTAGCAAATTACACATCCTACTGCCTACACACTTTAATGAATTATAATGCTGGGAATTTATTAAAACTTTCAAAAAGATACAATAGTACGTCACCTCCTGGGAGTGAAACCTTCAGCCAGTGATTGAGTGATCCCTTGGGCCACTAATCTAGTTCCTTAACCACTACTGTGTACTATCTGTTGCCTGAAGTTTGTAGATTCAGTAGAAAGGTTTTCAAAAATTGACAGGCAAAGAAAGACAAAGGAAGGTGAGTGAAGAAAACAATGACAAGGCATTCCTTGATGAGGAGCTCATCTATCAAATACAAAAGAGATCTAGGATCTAAACCACACAGAGATATCTTTCTCCAGTCTGTAGTTGAAATCTATCCTGGATGCAGCTGCTAAAAGTGGTGCAAAATCCATAAATGTTTGGGAATAGTAAGACTAACTCGAGGGCCATGTACAGGAAGGACAATCATCATAGCAAAGAACCATCTCATAAATGAAAGATCCAGCCACTGCAGAGACCAGGGTGATCATGCAGCTGTACACATAAACACACCACTAAACACAGACAGACACAGGCAAATGCAGGGTTTGGAATCTGTTGCAACACATAATTATTCAGTAATTCATATAAAAAGATATCCAAATGGTGTAGTAACAGTTTATTTTATATTGCACCTTTAAAAGTAGTTCCTCAAAGCAAACAAAAGATCAGAAAGAAAGGAAAACATGGGACCACAAACATGTTATTTCAAGTCAAGTCTAAAAAGTAGTAAGCCTTAAGCCTGGTCTTAATGTGATGCATGATGACTAGGAGAATCACTGACAATCGCTGATTTTTGAGTAAGGGATTCTACAAATCTGGTACATATCAGGAGAAAGACCCATCTACCACAGAGTGTTGGTGAATTTGAGAGATATAAGAGTTTAGATGAACAAACAATGGTGTGAAACAGACTGATTGAGGGTTGGAATCATACCGACTTGTTAAGCCAAGGAAATGCAACCAGAAATATAGCAAGTTAGATGAACTGCAATTCTTTATAAAACATGTGTTATTTTCAGTTGAAACTGCTGTTTCCTTACAAATGCTACACTGATGACCTTGGGGAGCATCTAGTGTATTTTTTCCAGCTTAGATTATTTTTAGTGTTGTGGTTTTGCCTTGCTTAAACAGTAGCGGAAACACTACATTTCCTTTTTAAAAAAAAAAAAAAAAAAAAAGAAAAGAACAAAGATCTCACCCATTCCCAGCACTCAACAGGTCAACAGGGAGTTTTCTCACCCTTGAGAGGGGTATTAGTACATCCTCCACAAGTGCACAGAGGTTCCAGAGTAAACCATCAGTCACTGCTATCCACACCTCTAGACTGAAAAATGTCTGGAACCACGGTAGGACTCAAAGGAAGCTAACACAGCAGATGATCACCGCACCCTCCCCTCAGGGTATAATGCTGAGTACGAAATCAATTCCCTTCCACACCTTGCTCTATGCGATGTTAGGAAGTGATTTAAAGAAGCTAATAAACCTCAAAGAACCACTCGCATGACACTCTTTTCAATTATGGGGACCTCACAGACTCAGACCCCCTGTAAACCTGTCGACAGAGTTTATGTTTCCAGAGTCAGCTGGAGGGAAGTGCAATGCACTGCTTTCGGCAATGGGCATTTTTTCGTAGCACTTGATTCACTGCTTTTGTCTGGAGGGGTGCCTGCTGGGGATTCTGGGAAAGGGTGACCAGGGCACGGCCGCACCAGATGCTGGGAATCTGTCCACCTTGTGAACACAGCCAGTGAATGTGGGAGCAAGAACAAGTTACGGCAGACGTGCAATGCATGCCAGTTGTTCCCATTCCAGAAGCGTGCCTGCTCTCAGCTGATAAGGAGCCACATCTGCCCCCTCTCCAAGCAGGAAACAGGAAGCCACAGGTACTTGGAGAGGAGACACCCAGCTCCATCCTATCCTCACTCTATCAGTCACTCAAACCCCAGCCCCTCCCTGAATGCCTTTGCTCTGGGAGGTTTAAAGACAGTCACCACCTGTGGTCTTCTATTCCACTACTGATCTAGCACCACTGAACACCTCCTTGGCTGACTATCCATTCTCCCTGAACGGCTGGGAAATCGAATTGGCCTATCCCGGCATTCTTTGTTTTACGACCTTATGTTAAAATCTATGGTGGAGACAGGTGCAAGTGTGCGTAAAGAAGTTTGCGTGACACACAGATGCACACGTCCAGCGTCTGCCAGGGGACGTCCTTCCTTGCCAGGAGACAATGATGCTTGTGCCCCCTTTTGAGTGGGGACAGAGAGTCAAGCTGCTGCCTGCCCCTTCCATTGTCAGCAGGCCCGTTTCCTTTGTGAGCAACAAGTGCAAGGTTGCTGACCCGGTTGCTACGAGTCATTGCTCTTCAATGGGGCGGCCTGCTTGCATAGTGGGGGGGCTACACTCTCTGGCCTGGGAGCTTGTGGGACATGCCTTTAGTTTACCGCCTGTCAGTGCAAGCTTGAATAAACTCAAGGGACTCATGATGCTGCATATATTCTTTCTAAAAATGAGCTGGTTTAGTTGAAGCTAAACAAATGCCATTGTTCTACAGGTTGGTCTCAGCTTCACTGAAGTGTGATGGTGAAGTGGAAAGCATGCAAGGCAGAAGGAAGAATCAGGGTAGATCTGTGATCATTTCATCAGAAGTCCATGGTTTCTGACAACTGCCTGCCTCAGCTGCACCACTGAAAGAAGGTGAACAGATGCTGGCAAAAGCTTTATTCCTGTAGTCCAGTCTTAATAGACCACAGGTATTGGAATTCAAACCCTTCACATTTGCTCAGTTTGACAACAGTGGCAAGGATCTAAAATACAAGCAATTAACATTCAGTCAAAAAACACTGCCCTCCTCCATAGAACACAAATAACCTCGACTAACCTCAAATGTAAATGTAAGAATGACACAGAGCTTTACAGTACACTGGACATAACTCGCAGCAGACTTATTTATAGCACTTTAAAGAAGAAATTATTTGTCATTATCTGTCCAAGGTGAGGAACCATTGTTTGCATCTGTCCCTGTTTTCCACCAACAATGAAACATGCACAGAATGCAAAGCTCTCAAAAGAGCAAGTCAGTTTTGTAGATGATGCTTCTTGGCATTTTCCTGTCACTCTCCCCACTTCCTTATTGTACATTTTCCATTCTGACAATGAGTGAAAATTCACATACTGTAAGTGAAGCACTTTCTCAGGCTTGTCAGCCCACTCTGTATTTACTAGCTTCCTGCCACTGTCGCCAGAGTTTAAAGGTTCACACACACAACAATGGCAGAGGGCATTCTACATCCCACATGTCTCCATACAAAACCAGGACCACACGTCAAACAGCTGTGTCCAAGTCTTTTCAATAGCGAGCAGTCAGGTCCCTCTCCAACTGCCCCAGCCATGCCTCCCTCACCCCTCCTCCTGCTCCCCAGTTCTTCTAGAAGATTGCTGAGAGCAGACATAGCAGGCCTGTTCAGCCAGCCTGCAGCATTAAACTAAGATACACATTCTGTCTGGCATCCAGGCTGAAGGGTGCTGAGGGAGGGGGGAGTTGTGCTTTTCACAGGTATGGAGAAACCCAGCACAGCTGTTTGTTGGCTCAGGATTATAGGACAAGAACCCATGGAGAGGCAGGCTACCTTCCCATCATAAAAACAGGCCAGTAAGACTAAGACCCCCCGTAGAATTTCTCTGCAGGGGCTCGTGGGGTCAAGGAGGAGGTGAACAGTGGTCAGAGGCACCAATCAGTGTGGTAGGAGTGGGACTATTGCTGACCTGGGATTCCAGGGAGCCATTGCATCTGTAATTACAAGTCTGGGAGATGACAAAAGACAAGCAACAAGAGTGATCACCTAGTCCTAGACCCCCCCCCCCCCCCATGAGGAGAAGACTTTTAGATCTGCTTGCACAGAATCTTACCAGTGCTGCCCAACTAATCCCCCACTGGTAACACATGGTTTCTCTATCCTTATGTTCCATCTATCAGATCTGTCACCAAATATAATCCTCAATGCACTCCTCACAGACAAATTTATTCTTAAAACCTTTCTTTGAAGTGGTTTTATATGTTTTATATGTACACATATATATATTTGATTACATATACAAACATAGGACTTCAGTGATTCTGGCATTTAATGACTCAAAATGGTATCCAATCTGGAGGTGTATGTATATACCCACCCTGAAAAAACAAGGCCCTGAAGTGATGACAAGTTGCCAGTTTAAATCCCAGGAGGGCCCCAGTTGCTGTACTGCTGAGCAGTGTGCATATGCAAAATTCTTTGTTTAAAATACCCAGCTAAACAGAAAGGAAGCTATGCAAGCAGCTTTGAACAGATGCATGGAGCAACTCCATAATGCAGCATAACTTCATGTAACCAACACTGCTACATAAAGTGAGGTAAATTGATGGAAAAGGTGAGCTTGAGGGTCACAGATGGTGGGACTTAACACCATTGCACATGTAAGCCATTCACATACATCAACTGATGTCACACTGTGGTGTTGCTTGTCTCTGTAGGAGCTGGGACCCATGAGCAAAGTGTGACCTCCAGAAAGCCGTGGATGTGGAGTTCATCTGTGGCCGTCCAAAGCAGGACCTCTCCGTCAGACCTCTGAGTTTAACATTAACATGTTTAATCCCCCACGGAGCCCAGCACAATATCACTTCCAATCTTGGGTAAAACTGTACTTCACTATGAATGTCCTTTCCTAAATCTTACATTTCACTGATATATTGATTTCTGGCATGTAATCTCTGCAGCATATTGCAAATCACAGAAAAACTAATGGCATGCAATTTATTTTTCACATTTTTTTGGAGAACTGGGAGAATTTTGTGCACGGGGTATGTGCATCTCTCCCCAGACTTCTGTTGTTTTAAGGAGAAAACAGACTGACAAATAATGAAGACCCATTTTTCTGGAAATGAAATACATCACTGTATCTGGATGGATCTTCACTGTCAGTCCAACACAGAAAACTCATCACCAAGTTCTGGACCAGCAGGTAGTGCTTTCCTAATGCTGTCCCCGTGTAATCTGGAGGTTGTAGGTTTGAATCCCCTCCTGCCGTATTAACAAATGTACTTACTTAGAGATGATATGGTAACATCACTGCTGTATAAATTGGTAAATCAGTGTAAAGTTGATCTAATATTGCAAGTGACCTTGATCCTATCCAGGTAAATAAATTTCACTAAGAATACGGATAACAAAAGTCATGCCGAACACCCTTAAAAGGGGTGGCAAGTGACTGCAGAAGTGACCAGCGACAAAGCCACCACCTCAACTGGCATTACTGCATCGAGACCAAAACGAAACGCCCATGTAAGAAACACCATTAACAAGCCTACAAAAAAAATTGAAATTTGGAAGCACAGCACATTTAAAGAAAACCGCAACTCTTACCTTTGCCGATGAAGTTCTTTGAAGAGACGCGAGGTGACGGACTCAACTTCGGACTGAGGTATTAAACTGATGACGCCAGTTTAATTGAGATATTTCACCGTGATCATATTGACTTGAGATATTTAACTGTGAAGATATTGAATTGAGACATTTAACTGAGATGATAGTGAATTGAGATATTTAACTGTGGTATTTCGCTCACCGTCCCTCTTCGGAGTCGAGCCACGCGCGCCCAGCCGGCGGGAGCCGATAACGTGGCCGCGCCCGCTCGCGCTGACCATTGGCTGCCTCCTCAGGGCCAAAGTCCCAGCGGGGCCGCTGCAGACCCCCCCCCACTCAGCCCCCCCCCTCCCAGAACGATGGCGGCGCTTTTCGGAACCACTCAGGAATTCGGTTACATCCTGGCTTGGGTTTCCACTCGGTCCCTGGGATGGAGCGCTTATTAACTTGCGGTGATGTAGATGGTCTAAAACCCACTTAGCCGCCTCCATGACTCACATTTAATGGACGGTTAACTCGGTTAGGCATCGCTGAAGCCCAAATCGCCAGGCAAACGCATCCTTTCTCCGAATTCAAACTCATTTTGACCGTATGGTTTTACTACTTAAAGATAAGAAGCTCTTTTTTTGCTCCTCACAATCTCCCGACAAAAAAAAAAAAACTATATATTAGCAGCTCGAGATACTGAGTGGTGTAAATTAACTGAATTTATCAAGCGAACGCAACTGCATTATTTTTTTTCCCCAAAAAATTGTCATTAAAGTAATGGACAAACATCTCCGGTGTGTTTTAATTTAAACAGTGGAAAATGAATGAAAATTTAAACATAAAACCCCACTTTAAAAAAAAAAATAAACCACTTAATTAAAAGGGTTCGATTCGCGTAGAAAAACGAGTTTTGGTGAAACAAGTGCTTGGAAGTGCTAACATTGTCTTTTCGGTCCCTAAGAAATTAAATTAACAGCCTAAAGAAGCCATAAATAATCATGTGCCGGGCTTTAACAGAGGGAGCCCATATGCGACGGTTGAAGCTGCGACTTTATAAACACCCTGACAGCACTGATTCATGGTGAGTCAATAAACAGCCACTGAGCTCAGCTCATAATCTCCTGTCTCCCTACAGGTCCACAATACTTCTGACATGCAGAACGAATTCCTTCAGTAGGGGGATTGTCAGGAGTCATGAAATAATCCAGAAAAGTGTCCACTAACATACTTAGAATCTAAACTGAAGGCCCTCATTAATGAGAAGATTATGAGAAGCGCCTCAGCTTTTGGCTGGTGTGCAGCAGGTTGCCCTCGTCTTTAGCGGTTTTATGGGATCTGAAACATATGCCAGGGTGTTTATTTCCATCCCCTGAACACTGCCTGCCAGATTGCGACAGAGGTCATGATCATTTCATCAATATTATCATATTGCTGTATCACATTTACAGCTATTAGGGAGGTGGTTAAAAAATGATGCTGTGAATAATCAATAGACGCACTTATTCTTTTGTGATGTATTGTGAGAAATATGAGAAAATTGACGCAAAAAAAAAAAAAACTGACACTCCTAATCCAAACTCCATCAGACCAGGCTGTTCTGTAGACCTCTCTGAAGGAACAGAACAGACTCGGAACCCTCAGTCTTCACACTCTGTTTCAGTTCAAAGGAAAGTTGTAACATTTGTGCTGTCCAGAGATAACTTTCATTAAAGGCCAATAATGTATTCAAACAAATGGAAAGATGCAAAAGGGAGGCACAAGTTAGAAGCGATAAGGATGAATGGAACAAATGCGAGGCAGGAGTGGGGTCATTCAGGTAAGGGAAGTAAGAAATAAAACAGGGATAAGAGGTGAGTATTTTATTCAATCTGTTAGCAAGCACACCCAAACACCGTTGAACACTGGCTAAGTAGCACGAAAGTCTTTTCTGCTACTATGGAAGCCCTGAAAGTGGGGTGTAAGAGTAATGCTTGCCACAGGAACACAATGCAGCCCTGTTATGGTTAAACGGTTGTCTACATCATTCATCAAAGCCAGTACGAGTAATGCCTGTTGTTCACTGCAGCAAGGAGGTTACTGTGCACAGTGAGTCAATCCATCACCATAGCAAACAGCTGAATGCTTCCCGAGGACAAATGTGACAGTCCAAACACACACCTATTTTAGCAGCAAATCCAAATCCAAAATGCATCCAAATGAGGTGGCAGCAGTCAGCACGGAGAGAGGAGCGAGACTAGTCAACACAACGTTGCAAATTCAGCTTGCCGAAGGTGCCATATTTTACTCTAGAGCCAAAGACAAGTTAAACAAGCTTTGTAGGTAGTGAGAAACTTAGAGGCTGTCCAAGTTGTTTTGAAATGCCATTCCACCTAAGCAATTTAGTCAACTACTATGAAGTACTGTTATTGTCCATGTGAGGAGGAACTCTGTTACAATAAGCATCATGTCTCATTTGCATTGGCAAGCTGAGCCATTTGGACTTGCCTGGAGTGTGCAATTGGCCATCATTTTTAGCAGTAAATTGCGTCCAGCTGTTTCCAACAATGTCCTTTGGACACGAGTTTGTGGGAAGGGCTACTAATAGCCAAATTATGTTCCTTCGTGGATGAGTGAGCAGGGCTTTCTAGGGCCTGGTATTAGTGCCATTCCATTACCCCTCTTGTCTGGCAGTGATGTCACAAAACCCCACCTCTCTGGGCATATTCCACCACTTGCAGGAACTTCAAAGAGAAAAATCAACAGAACTGTTGATCTTAATGGCCATGCCAAGCACAAAAGAAGAGTAAATGGGAACATGTCACCACTGTGAGACCCTTATCTACAAAAACAGAGTTCTACAGAAACAGTAAAGGTCAAAAGAGAAGTTCTTTTCCCTTCCAACTGGGAAGATCTGAAGACTTTTCTGATGAATAACTCTGCCCTCTTTTTGATAACCTGGTCCAAAAGTAAGCCTTTGATCCTGTAACTCTTCACACTGTGTCCACGCATCTCCCCTGCATTTCATGCAAAGAAACACAAGCAACGTGCACTCAGTGTGGGTGTCCCAAATACTAAATCCCAGTACTGTGCTATCTTTATTCCTGACCCTCACACATTCTGCTGGGCCAGGGGGTCCAAACCTGGAACTCTAGCCACCTGGGGAAAATGGTCTTCTATCACAAATACTGCTGGTACTATCATTGGTCCTTATAAAGAGAACATCCTGAAAGAGGTATAATTATAACATTTGTATCATTGTATTGGGCGTGAGAAACATTAAAGTCTAAAGTTGTGGAACATAAAACTTAGTAAAGAGAAAGAAATACTGGAGAGAGATTTCAACGGCAGGGAGAATGACGGTGGCGATACCTTTACAAACAGACAAATAGAGCAGAGTTTAAATGGGGTTCACAGAGGGAAGAAGAGGTAGAGGCTTCTGAGTTTCAGTCTGGCAGGAGAATCAATTACGTGAATACTCTGCCTGGTACAGGAGAGGTCAGGACTTCCCTGACTGATGCATTCATTTCATTGTAATGCTATATCCATGCTTTGTGGCAGAGGAGAACTCTGTGTCTTATCTTTTCGATTTCTTTAAAGTCCCGAGGGGGCAGAGAGATGTATGGTTTGGTCATTACACCACTGCCATTTTGCCTGGAGCATTTGGGCCAACCGCATCAGAGACTCTGCATGAGGGTGTGTGCAAGCTAATTCACCTCCCACTTAATTAAAACACCTGAATAAATTGACCACATTTGGTACCTTTCCAGACATATTTCTGAAGTGTGGTTAAATAATAAGAGAAGGCAAAAAGAATACAAAATAAATGCCATATTGAACAGGCAATGAGGATGTGTTTCGCCCATTATTACAACAGTCGGTACAGCGAAGGTGGTCTATGAGACCCCATGTAGGGAGGGAAGTGGGGAGTTAAAAGTGAACTGGTGGTCAAAGCAGAGGCAGATATCAGATGTGGTCTTGAGCTTCAGTGAAATCCCTGATAGACCGGAAGACCTGACTCTGCTGTGCACATTGCTGGTAGCAGTAGCTCAAAGAGCCTCCCCCTGCTGTCATACAACCACATGCCATCCAAAAATGTGTGCAATTAAGGAGAAAAATTCTTACCCAAGAACAATTCTTGCCATGTGACCACAGTCCCCCCCACTAACCCACTTTGCTGACAGGATCTTGAGTGAAATTGAAAGGGCTCTGCACTGTGCATGATAATCAAAAAAGAAAAGATAAAGTAACAATACTCTACTCCTCCCACTGAACTCTCCTCACTTCCTTCCCTTGCCTTTGAAGCCCAGAAGTTACCTCTGAGGCCTCTCCACAGTACCAAAACAACTCCATAACTTTTCAAAAAATTAGGCAAATATCAATTAATATGCTTTTTTATGACACTGGAGGTGATTTTGTCTGGTGGGTTTGAAAAGACAAACAAAAACAAAAGGAGTCATCTAGAGAAGACTGCATCTGTACAAGATGGGGAAAAACTGAGTTTTTTTGCAAGCCCCACTGATGCCTTCTAAACCCAGACATTTCAGCACTTTCTTCTGTAAAAGGCACATTTTGAAGTGTTGTTTTTTTTCCTACTGGTAGCTCTAGTCTCATTGGAGTTCAGAGCGTCACATTTTCCTGGTGTGGGAAGGGTGTGTTGGAGCAGTGGAGCCTCCAGGTTCAAGATATCTACAGAGACTATCAAATTTACCAATAACCCCACGTAACCAGACTTTGCATGTATGCACTTATTCGTTTACAGCAGTCCATTCTGGGACTTTGAGAAAGGTCTGTTTTGAATATGAAAATGCATCTTACCTAAATTTTCAGATGGGTTGAGCTTTAGAGAGGAAGAGCTGCAACTGTGAAGCTGCATCCCTTACCCCTGGCCAGACATGGCAGGTTCTGTGCATACCCGCTCCACGGGGGTTAAATCAGTCCACCTGAGTTAACAGATGTTATGGATGCTGCAGCAGAGCGTTACATCTGTAAATACAGTTACCATCTTGACAATATTAAAATATACTGACTGGTATTCTGTGGAAGCCTGACCTTACCCAAAAAGGTGTTTGAAGGAAAGATGAGTTACCATCAGTTAACTCCCGAAGCTGTAAACAGAAGGTACCTCAGCATGTAAACAGGGTCTCACAGTGCTGGGAAATGACTGGTCTGGAAATCTGTAATTTTCAGCCCTCTATGAAACTACACTCATCATGACTCATTTTCAGTCTGACAGTCTATGCATCTTTACTAAAAGGTTTTTTTTTGGCTGTTGGCAGCAATATTTATGGGGATATTTATATATTATTTCCACATAGTTGTGGACATCCAGAACTGTGCGTTTATTAAACCTTGTCATGGAATTGGGAAATGTGGTTCATACGGACAGTTTCTTCCCTTGCAAGAGTGAAGCATATGTCTCTTTGCACTTGTCAAAGTACCCTAGTGCTGAGCCGGTGGTCACGTTGGAATCGCTGACAATAACATAATCACTCTTTCCACCCCGCTTGTGGCACTGACAGCAGAGTAATTGCTTTGGCAATTGGCCATATACATCACACACTGTGTTCTTCTAGTCCTGTGAGTTTGAGAAACCACCCAGGAGCCTCACGGTCCCAGGCATTCATTCAATAGCTTTAGAGACACTTTGCTCCTAAAGCAAACAGGTTTGATAAACTGAGGTTGTATGCGCATGTTGCTTTGTTAGATGACGCCTGTGCAGTTTGCTGCCAAAATGCGTCCAGATATGAAGCAGTTACTGTAAACAGAGGCAGGATGACCATCAGGGAGAGGATTCAGGCACCCAGATATACAGCTATAGTATATGACATTCTGCTCCGCAGATAGTCCACAAAATATGGGAACAAAGCACACGGAGTATAAATTATTCACGTGCACACAGAAGATCACTTAGAGGCTTCCTACAATTCCTATGGCGGTCCAGATTAATTTCTTGGTATTTTCTAATGTTACTATATAAAGGTCCTTTGCAGGAGATTTGTTTTTACTGAGGCAATGTTTTTATGATTATTTTGTCACCGTTTTACCTGACGATGGTACAATGATCCAGAAAGTCTGACAACATCATCTCCTCATCGCTGGGAAAACTGCCTCTTTGCTGCCAGAGCAATAGGCAGTCCATTGTTTATTGTGCTGGCCTCATAACACAAATATTTCTTGTCCAGAGGGAAAAAAGAAAAAAAAAAAAGAAAAATATATTGTTTTGTTTTCCAAGCAAATGGGTTGACAAATTTAGGGTACCACATCATTTATTGCAACTAAAACTACAAAGAACTGCTAGATCCTCTGGTCAAGTTTACAAGCTATTGGGTATCCAAACAGCAACACGGTCAGACATCACACAATATCATGCTTAACACAAGAACAATATCAAAAGCCAGGATATACTGATAATGAAACACACTGTTGGTCTGTCAGAGGAAGCAGTCTTAGTCCATTAGGATTGTGCTATGATTAAGATTTCCAAATCTGAGCAGTAAAAAAAAAAAAATAATAAAAAATAAAAAAATTACTTCTGATGGAAGGCAATTACCAATGGATAACACTACTTCTTCTCCTTTATTGGGATCTCTAATCACTGAAGCATCCATTGTCCACACTTGTCCATGTTTCCGTAACAGAATACATTTTATTGGGGGACAAGTGTCTCATATGAGAAGGAACAGCTACATACCCCAGGAACAACAAGAGAAGATACCGATGGTACCAAGTCAATCAACAGTTTGCAGTATGGGGAAAGGGACCCAACTTATCCCACAATGCCACATTCTGTCCCAGGTTCAACAAAGACCTTCTTCAATGTGTCATCCATCATACCATCCATTTCATTTTACAACCAGAAGAGACTAGAAATGAACACACCTAAAAATACGGCCCTCATTATATCAGGACTGGTTGCCTACACAAGTGAGTGCAGATGTCTAGACACATTTTATTGAGCCTCCTAAGATAAGGGCTCACGCAAACTCCCACAATTCAGTGCAGGAACCTGACCTGCTAATCCACTTAATGATTATGAACTTTTTTTGGTTGAACATTGTGCTTATCAAGTGAAGTGACAATAGCCATTTAGCCACTTTATCTGTTGGGAACAATGGGATCATGTGGGTGGCTATGTAGCCCTCCGATTAATAAAAAGCACTTCCTCCAGTCCATCATGGGAGATGTGACCCTCTTGATACCAATAACCAAACTGCAGCTCATATTTCTCTATCCCTCTAGGCAGGTCCTTTTTGGCGACTGTCACAAAACAACCGAAACAGTAGCGGCTCTGATCTAGGAGACTGTGGTACTTCATACTCCCACTTGGGGGGTAATCCTGAGAAAGGAATGGACTATAACTATAAAACTGCTTCACAAACAGACCATTGCTTTCTTGTCCACAGAGCTAATTAAAAATTAACATCTGCATATTAAGTCCTATTGTTACAGGGGTGGTAGAGACATTCCTAACAGTTTTACCCCGAGTAGGGTCTCAGCAATCCGCAGACTATACCGGAAGCAATGGGCGCAAGGCCACGAAAGTGCCCCTGGATAGGACGCCAGTCCATCACAGGGTGACTTGTACAGACACTAGCAGATAGAGCTCTGCAAACCTTTACTTTACCACTGCATCATCTCAGCCACCCACATCTGCACATGAATGACAAGGACATTTCACAGTGTATTCATTACCCCCCCCCCCCCCCCCCCCCCACAGCCAACCTCA
>UFQX01000180.1:927856-943908 GCA_900497675.1 Arapaima gigas
CCCCCCCCCCCCCCCCCACATTCATCCACTCTTTCCCTACTTCCCTAGGCTGTCAAACCCAGTCCAGCGAGGCCTTGTACATGATTGTAAAGGGAGATCTTGGGGGCAATGGGTCCTTGTAATCAGGCGGAAGAAAGCACTTGCAAGAGAATAGCAAAGTAAATTTAAAAAATAAATAAAAATTTCAACACAGTTTAGATTTTCCCTCACGGCCACTGTTCATGAGCTTCTCTACATGGCCCTGGGACACAATTATAACCCCTCCGTTTGCTTAAGAACAAATGCAATGAAACAAGTGAAGTAACAGCACCAACCACTGTGCTCTACAGTAAAGAGGACATGGAGCTACATGTCAAAACGCTCAGAACAATAACAGCTGCAGTTCTGCATTATTTTATCTTACAACCTTTTATCTCACAACCCTTAGCTCATCATACAACGCACTGAATATTGTGCTAGTTTTTTTTGATGCTGGAGGATTTTATTATTTATATGTACCCTGCAATGGATTGATGTATCTTCCATAGACCAAATGTAAATACTTACTTCATTTGTTATTTTATCAGTGTCCAGTAAAGTAGAGGGATCCTAAGCTGATCCCTGGATAAAAAAACCTGGAAAAGTTCTGTCCAGTACTTGTCAAAAGTATGTTACAAATAAAACTCCAAACACACCTGAGTCCTAACTAGAATCCCCCAGGTAAAGTGAGGATACAGACAACCTCTCAGACACACAGAACAGCTGTAAACTCCGCAGACTACAGCCTTTATCAACACATGGATAATCTCTGCTTCAGATAAGGTCCAGGACAGGGAAAGGAGGATTCGGGCACTCAAAGTAGTGTGATCAGTACCCTACAACGTGTATGGGCTGCTACTAAGCTTCCGGTAACCGATCCCACATATTGTCAGAGCACAAGCAGTGGGCATTCCACTACACCTGTCACACATGTCCACCGTCTTGTGGCTAAGCAAGTGACCCTGAGCACTTCTAGGACGAGGCCACACACTCAATGTCTGGAGATCAGGGGTCAACAGTGGATGGGGGAGCTAATTGTGCAGCCTGTCAAGGTCCCTGGCTAGGTCTCTCTTCTGACAAGGCAAAGGACAACCCCCAGGGTCCTGTCAGGAAGAAAAATGACCTATGACCTTTCTGTCGGGGAGGATCACACACACATCACCTGCTTACCACAACAAACACCAAAATAAAAACCCAGTCCTGGAACAAGATGTCTGCTACTTGATATCACCCAACAAGCAATACCTACAATCCATTTCTCACTTATTTCAATCTCCAACCCAAATACTACAGCCTTTTATTACACAGAAGTAAAAAGGGAGGTAAAAAAAGAAGTGCTGTGTAGGAACGGGGGGCTGCAACTCGAACCAAATTATAATGCTATTGGGTTTTCAAATTCTTCTTATGAAGAATCTCTGGAACTGACAATAACAGCAACTCACCCGGGTTGGAGCTCCTAACTGGAACGCTGGCCTAAGTTTCTACGCTGGAGATTGTGAGATCATATCTGGGGCTGTGCTCTGGTAATCTGGTCAGGAGGAATGTTATTATAAAACACTGTGCACGACACCCAACAGTCATGAGATGCAGATACCACAGTCATCTGTTTTCCAGATTGGCCAAAATCATTTTGCTTCTCTGCTGGGAAAGGCATAAATGTTCTGGAAGGTAAAAACTGTATGGTACTTTTAAGCATCACATCAATTCCGGTTCTGAAGAAGAAGAAGAAGAAGAATTCGAGATTTTCTCTCTGGCGCTTTAGGCTCTGCTGCGTTTGCTTTCAATTGAGCGCTAAATTATTTAACTTGATTATTTACTAAATTACAGACTATTACATCTCTTCCAAATTGCTTTTTCAACCTGGCTTCCACCTTTGAATGAAACCCATGATGTTTGTCACAGGGCTGTCACCCATGCCACAGAGCACTGCCTCACAAACTCACAGCAAACACAGAGCTGTAAAGAGGGGTTAGTGAGCTAAAGTGTGAGCAGCCTTTGGGAAACTGGAGACAACTGTATCAGGGGACCAAACCCCTTTGTGACACTATGCCTCATTTGCCAAAAACTGCCTTGTGCCAGCATCCTGCTTTCCAATACGATGCAGGTTCCAAGCACTGCTTTGTTAAAATTCCACCGGAATTCCTCACGGGCGAATCATCCAGGTCCTCAATACGAGAGAAAAATCATCATTGTCATTTATTTTTCTTCCAGCTAATAATTAGCCACTATTGCAACATGCTGGCTGTGTCTTTTTGTTCAAACACACCAATAAAAGCACATTTCCAGTCCCTCTCGACTCCAGACAGTCCCCCACCCCCTATTTGTTATCTTAAGGCTGAAAATATTTGTATGTGCACCATCACTTCATACACACTCGTCTCTGAGGAAATGAGGTGTTAACTGAGAAGCTGTCTTCCTCGTTCAGATTTAATAAGTACAAATGATGGGTGAAATACAATAAAATAACAAAACAACTCTACGTTTCGGAAAATGCATTGTGTAGGGGGTCAAAAGATCGCCGAAAGAGGAGGCTCCTGCTTAAAAAGTGAAAAATGAATGTCTACAGAGGATTTTCCTTTCCTAAACAGGGTATCAAAACAAACGTTGATGAAGCGGCCAGCGTGATCTCGGTAAGGGTGGAGTGTGTTCCACTTTGGGCCCTTGCCTGTTTGGAATGCAGAGGGAAGGGGCTCATTAAAACTGTGTCAACAGCTGGACAAAAGATTCCACTGTCTATCTTGTGAAAGTGATAAAAATAACGCAGTCAGGTGTCCCAAAGCAGGTCGGATCCTTTATGGGTTTGTTTTCCCAGAGTGGAAAGTCATTGCCTAGAGGCTGGGCCCTCCAGCAAGCCACGTCCATTCCACACTTTCCTATCCTCCCTTTCGCCACGACCACTTCCTGTTTTGACAGGAAGTGTGGAGAATGATAGCCTTTTCTGATAAACAAAGGAGGGCAATTACCACAACCCTGGCAGCTGTCCTTCGGCACTAGCATTTTATGATATCAAATAACCCCCAGCCTAGCGTCACCTCTATCACCCCCTACATCATCATGTTTTCCCCAAGTCCACAAGTACGATCAGTGAACATGGTGACATCACACACCTTCTAGCCGTGTCACAAGGAGGCAGTTTAAAAAGATCGCCAAACACCTGAAAAGTTACTTCCTTCCAGATGGCAGATGTAAGGGTGGAGGCAGTTTCAGCGGCACACAGAGCTCAGTTGGCCAGCAATGTCAATATCAGGGAGCTGTCCCTTTGAAGGCCGGGGGTGTGGGCCAATCTCGGATCCTGTCTCAACCCTCATGGAATGTCTGTCTTTAATGTTCTCAGGAAGCCCCTTACAGAGAGACACAACATGCACCCTAACATGGGTTTTTCAGAGCCTTTTGTTGCTGCTGCAGATGCCTCAAAGGAGTGGGAGTCTCTGCTGGCCTATGATCCCCCCACTTTGTTTATGAGCTAATTGACATTGTTCTGACCGTTGGAATTTCCGTCACCAGTGGCAGCCCACTGGACTGGCCCTTTTATACCCACCAGTATCCAGTGTTCACTGCTCCCTAACTTCATAAACAGTACTTAGACATCATGTGGTCTGTCAAATACTCTGAGGTCAGGCTATTGGTGGAATCCAACATCTGCAGACCAAGTTAACTATTTAAACATTTCCACATCACAGCTTGCTGTCTTTGTTTCCTTAGCAAACAGGTTGTAGTGGACTGGCAAGAATGGTCACTGTAGCATGGCCCAAGGCTAATTTAAGCTGGTCTTAAAGTAAGGCCTCCATGACCTTCAGTACATACCATCTGTGACAGCACCCTGCTGGGGGTAGGTAATTACAGGTACAAGTCTGCTTTTTTCTGACCCCTTTTATAGTCCAGAAAGACCATAACATGCTGCAGGGTAAGGAAACAATGGTATGATAGGACAATTTTGTCTGAGGGTCAATAGAAGGTCATCAATTGAAAACACTTCTAGATAACCTGATGAGTAAAATCTTCTATTATTTTCTTTGATCCTGAGGGGTGGCTTCCTCCTCACAGAGGGATCAAGCATAGGGGACACATGGTCACTGCACTTCCAAGCAAAAGGATGTCTTAAGATCACAGAGTTGCAATTGTGTTTTTCCTTTTGAGTTGCATCATTAATCCCAAACCCCTGAGGTTTAATAAATAGCAACATTAGGCTCTTAAAGTGAAATACAATCATTTCTCCCTGAATGACTATTTAAGATTGTTTGCTTTCACAACACATGGCTACAAGTGTGTATATAAGCAAAATAAAATTTTAAACTTCTCAAAAGAGATGCAACTGACTGATTTCCTAAAACCCACCTTTTGAAAACTGACACCAACAAAAATACAAAGGACGTATTACCTGTATTGAAGAAAAAGGCCATAAATGAAGAGGTCAGATCACAGGTCCATGGAAAATGGGAAAAAAGAGAAGGTCTGACACTAATGTTTATAAACATGAGTGCACTTACTTACCTAAATAATGTACTGTAAACAGCATTATGGATAATATTAGCACCAGCTAATACTGAAGGCCCTTGAGATCCACCTAAAGGTAAAGCATGATAACTTATTTACTGTTACAAAGATAAAGATCAAACAGGAATGCAACAAGTTTCAACAGTGTGTTTTAAGGCACCCAGGTGCAGCAACCTCACCAGCACTAGGGAGCTTCCCCACTGAGCTGTGCCCCCCCCCCCCCAGCTCCTCTTGTCCACGACCTTGAGACATCCCTTCCACAGGATGGCTTCATAAAGGACTCAGATTTCTGGGTCCAAGGGCAAGGGGGGGGGGCAGGAACACCCCACTGGAGATGATATCCCCAAGCCCAGTGGAGCTTCAGCGAAAATGGGGGTTGTCATAAGTTCATCCAGTGGTTAGGGCAGGAGGAACCTTCACTATGGCCTTGGATTCAGGTATTATGCTTGAGCCCTCCCCTACCACCCTAGTGCTGCTACACTGGGAAAAAGACGAATCAAAATGCAAAATTAATAGATGGTACTGCAGCAACCATACCACAGAGAGAAGTGAAAACACTGGGAGAATTTATCAGTTTCCATCAGTATTATTCTGCAATGATAACACCAAACCTGCAAGGACACTTCTCAGATGTTGGATGATTTTATAAGAATTATGCCTAAACTCCAGTGCCTCCAAGACAATTTGAGGATTTTTCTGTCCAGTGATTCCAATGAAAATAACTACTGCAAAGTCCCATAACTGTCATTACTGACGCTCAGCACGAGAGCGAGCAGGGATCAGCCGGCAGCCACCGCAAGATAAGATAATGAAAATTAGAGTCCGATAGCGGGAGATGAGTTATGCTGGCAGAGCTGCTGGGAACACTGAAGGCCAGGTCTCAGAGACAAGCTGTTTGCAGCTATAGCAGGTTCAACACCAGACAGAGTTACAATTTGTGTCCTCCTTAGGTGACTGGAAAGGCAAGGAAAAGCAGACCCTCATTACTCAGAAGGCCTGATCAGTGGCCAAAATTAGGAAAGAGAGGCACAAGGACCATAAAGGTAAGACAAAGTTTAAGTGCCCAACACAGAGAGAATGAAGCTTTCTTCAGAGGGACTGGTGCTCAAGACTTGAACAGTAGCATCGTAAAAGGTGGGCTGCTGTAAATGGTTCAGCCACCACAAAAGGTCTTAGGCTGACCATAAACTGAGGGAACCTCCCATCACTGTAGGAGCCAACCTCAGGTAGGAGTTTGGGCCCAGTCCCACATTCCTGCTATACTATTACTCAGCAAGAATAGCCAGCTACATTGGGCAATGACAAGGAAAGCATTCAGCAGATCACTTGCCATCACTTTCCTGACAACTGTTTCACTGATCTCCTTGCTTGTTCTTATTCCCCCCACACACACACCCCCATCCTAACACACATATCTGTACCTTCCTGACAGACATGATGTGACACCCTTTCCTCTTGGTTAATGACAGGCTGTGATGGTACCAATTACATCTGTCTTTCCCAGTCCCCACCAGCACTCACAACCCAATAGCTCAAGGCTGTGAACGTGGAGTGAATTATGGCTTTGGTCCAAAATGTCAAGCCTTCTCAGCAAACACCTTTTCCATCAGCAAGCTTGCTTGCTCTGGTTGCCCCCTCTGCCATTTTCTGCAACTTATAAGAGGGGTGCCGTATTTCCAGCCTCAAAATGTGTAGTCATGAACAGAAATATCAGTACATACATTTATTCACATCAGTATTTGTACGTAACTTCTGTCTGTTAATCTCACACATGGACAAATTTACCATCGTTCAAGGGGGTGATGGTAAGAAGGTTTCCTGTGCATGTGTGACATCATCACAAAATATAGCGCTTACTACAGTCACTCTGCCATTTGCAGTTATTATTACATCATCTTCAAATTTGCTTGTAACATAATTTAATTATCGTCAATAATTATAGTGATACACATTCTAAATATGCCAGGAGTGGTACATGGTGGAATTTCTGAATCCCTTTTACTTCACAGAATTGGAATGATATTACAATTTTACACATTGTCAGTTTCCTGGAGGCTCACTTAAGTCAATTTATAGTCATAGTTACCTGTTCTTAGTCTGAAAACTCTTCGAACGTCACCTAGGGAAATGCGCAGCTTGAATTCCATAACCACCTCCTGTTGGCCTAATTATTTATTAAAAAAAGGCAAACATTCGGTTCAAATACATCTAGTAAAAAGAAAACTATTAACGAAGATTGAATTTTAACTGTGGGCAGCACTGCACTGGAATTATGTGATTTGTGTCGTACATTTCATTACTGCAAAAAGCAGCTAGACTCCAAACTCACACGAAGAAGTCATTATATGAAATGCACGATAGCCATTGGGAAATCTACTTCTCACACGTGGGTGCTGTACCACGATAAGGCTCCTAAGAAACATGTTTGGTTTGTCTGTCATCTATTGTGTCATTTATCCATTGTTTATCTAGGCAAAGCACAACTCCACTGTGCGGCAATAAGACGGCTCGATACAGCAAAGTTAAATCGTCACAATTTTCATTTTTGCTGCCACAGCATGGGGGTCTGATGCGGAGATGAAAGCTCATGCTTTTGCACCAGGATAAGCCTTGAACACACCCATAGATTCACAAATCTGTCTGTGATTTCATTTACCATTAAGCCTGGTTGCTCAGTGAGTGACTTTGCATTCTAGAGTAAAGTCCTATTTAAAGTCACCTTCCCATTAAAGTCTCCAGTATATTCCCAATACCTCCAATACTCAAGGCATTTCACTTTTCCTCACCGAGTACTGTGTACTGCACCGAGAGCAGTGGGCGGGGTGGGGTCGTGTCATCACTAGTGATTTCAAAATCATCACCCATTTTTCTTGACATTGACCCTCACAGTCTCCTCAAGACACCTCCTTCAAACGCACACGTGTGTGCGCGCACACACATAGTAACCAAAATAAAGAGACAGTCAGCCTCGGAGACATTTAAAAAAAGAACTTCATCCCAGTTGCCATGGAGATGGCAGTGACACCTAACCTCTAAAATGTGCTGGATTGATTTCCGATGGGCCAGTGCTGACCCCTACGGCTGGCTGTTATACGGGTGGGTGCGCGGGTCGGCCTGATCAGGCGTGGCCTTAAACACATCAGCTGTCTCTCTTTGAATGAGGCGTAATTAGTGACAGATCATAGACAAAAACCAGGGTGAGAAACTCTGTCAACTACCTGTTTAAATTAGTTCTAACAATTGCCAGCCAGCAAGATTCACTCTCAGATCCGATACAAAGCTGCAGGTCAGTACCTGTTATTCTGCACAAGTTAGCTCCTCAGGGCTTTGCCACAAAGTACTGTGGGTAATAAAATAAGCTCACGAGCAGCAGCGTCCTCTTGCCAGGGTGTTTAGGGGAGCGGTTTACCCAGGCATGACTTTACAAGAGTAAAGAGTACTTTACTCTTGTAAAGTACAAGAGTACTAACAGTGAAGCGAAATCAATAGACCACCCCCAAGTCCACCCCAGGGGTCCCTGTCACATTTTGAGAACTGAGTGCTGAAGCAGCACATAAGGGTCAGTTTTCCTCACTCACATAGTGCTGTGCTGACCTCAGCACTCTCAACCATCACAGGCAAAAACCAAAGTGAAAGGTGAGGACTGTGGGGCCTCAGGACAATGGTGCCACAAATATGAGGGTGGAGTCAGGGCTAAGACTGGCTGCTGTTACCAAACTCCTCTTCCAGTGTCATCAGTTCTGCTCCAAACATCCCACCCGCTTCCACCAAAGTGTGCAGCTGATAGTGGTGTGAAGAATCCCATAGCAATGGGTGTTGGACTCCGCCCCAGTGCGGCCAGAAGTCGCACAACCACCAGCAGTCCTCAGTGAGAACCGAGTGTCATCTACCAAGACTTACCAGGATTTATGGCCCTACACACCAGGCTGAAAGATATACAAAACAAAACAAATGGACGCATACCAGAAAGGTACCACAAGATAAACACACGCCAAGTGCTGGGCAGGCCCAGTCCACAGCGGGTAAACATTGCCCAACAGGGCCTGCAGCACCACAAGTCCACCGGTTACACAAAGAGGCCCCTTGTGGAATGAAAACAAACACAGTGGTGACAATAACTATGATGCCCCCCACCTTGTCGGAACAGTGACTAAGTGGTAAAATTCACCGTAACACGGTTCAGTTGGAAGCTGTAGGCTGGTATGTGATGGCCAGGCATCATTGCGCAGAAACACACATAAGGAAACACAGTGATGAAGAAACTACACAAACACAAATACGACAAACCGCACCTATTGAACGACCACAGAGAAACCCTTTTTTTTACCCACTTTACTCACCCTCTCGCCCCCAGCATCTTAAATTCATTCTAGACCAATTGAGCTGTCAACCTGCTCCTCTGCTCGCTCAACAAACAGTCTGTTGCTTTGCTTACATTTTCTTACCTACTTAACTCACCTTTTGGGCTCCAGCTCCATGTCTTTTCACACTTTTTGTTCTAGCATTTGTTGTTCTTAAACCCAGGCCCCCATAATGTCCTGCAGCACTGTTTGCTCACCTTTTTTTGGAATGGGGTGGAGGGGTTAGTGGTGTTGTGTGTTGCTGTCTTGATCATTATCGATCAGAAGAGAAGCCGTTTGACATAGGTGTGTACTGTTATGCATTATGCTGACACTTTAAACAAACTCCAGGGCAATATATTTCAAATTCTCTTGACAGTGTAAAACCAAGTTGTTCATTGCAGACACCAGTGTTTATTCTGTTACAATGGTCCCTATTCCTCCTACCTTGCCAGAGGCTGAAGAGAAACAGTAAGAGAAACTGGCCCTCTGTGGCTTCACACTGTCTGCTGAACAGAGACCATCAACACTTTGATATCCAACACTGCTGAGTGGACAGTCAGCAAAAGACATGACCCACTGTGTGACTTTACTGGGGGTAGGCAGCAGGTGGGTTAGGGGTGCGCATCAAAAGCCAGGAGGAGACAAGTACTCAACTGTCTTTACAATCATGGGCTTCCAATGGATGTGGCACACAAAACCAGACTTTGGGACATGACATGTACACAAGATGAAGTTGCTCAGGTTAAAATGTGCAGTGAAGTCATGCTGGTACCTGTCACCAAGTCTCAGTTGAAGCCACTACTGCAATATCTGTATGCTCTGGAACTGACCTGGAAATCTCTGTATCACTTGTGAAAACTGTTGCCACCATTTCATTAAACTTTCCTTTCCTTTAAACTACTGTAGTGATCATTAAAATGGTTGAAAGGTGGGGAAAATAGATTCTTGACCATACACCTGGTCATCCCGCTCCACAGGTGAGGGTGAGCACCTGGATGGTTATGGGAGAGTGGAGCTGCAACCCCCAGAGGGGCTCTGAAAACCACCAGGTGGTCTGCGGTGCGCAGGACCAAGATGGCGGAACAGCACGTAATGCTGTGTCAAGGAGGAACGAGAGTTATTTCAAACAGGACATTCCACAGCATCTTCGACAAGGTTCAGAGCCTCACACAGTTCGGAGCCCCACAGGAGCAGCACTGGATGTCGGCTCACACTGGTACCCCAAAGCATGCCCATTTCCTCTGCCCCTTCCTGGACAACCGCTTCCTCTTGTTATTGCCAGATTAGAGTGGGAAAGGATTCAAGGGGTGGGGGGGGGAGTGCAGGCTAGAGGCCCACAGAGGTCAGGGCAATACTGCAGAGGCCATCACTGAGCTGGTGGACCATCACAAGCTGCGACAGTTTCCACCAATTCCCACTATAGAGACCGGCGACAAATTGTGACAGATCCACTACAGAGGGAAAGTCTTTTAAAGCAAAAAAAAGCTGCAACAGTGACTATACACAGAGGCACGCATACTGCACAGCCTGGCAAACGTGGCCCCAATGCCACCGACGTGACTGTTATTATCATTTAGCTGCTGAGCCAACAGTTTTGTCAAAGACAGTTTTCAAAGCGTGCAGCTTTGCGCTTTACCACTTCATAAAGCTGGATAATTTACGGGAGAAATTCTTGTCTTTTGCCCCAGGGCACAGCAGCAAGGACGCAAGAGGAGCTTGATCTCACAACCTTCTCTGCCCACAGTCCCATTCCTCAACCACTACCCCAGCGCTTGCGGGAGGGGGAGGGAAGGGGGGGGTTCAGTGCCCCACTGTCTCCCAGCATGTCAGGCCCCCAGACAGGAGCCAGACAGGCCGACAGGGAGCCCCCCCACACAGGAGACAGACACCCTGGTAGGGGGCTCCAGCAATTATGGGAGACACAGATCTTCACATTGCGCTGCCCCAAGACACACACCTGCCAATTAAACACCAGTGCAGAACAAAAGGAGGGGGTAGAAATAAAACTTAATTTGTGCAAAATATTCTTTAATCTTCATGTGGAAAAGCTTTTGGGAGATGAGCAACCAACCTAGTGCAGCATATTGATTTAGGTAATTCATTTGTAGAGATGGAGCGATTCGATTGAAACAGAGATCAGTGGTACCACATGCAATATCCAGTGGTATCAGTGGGTACAGCGTAACAGCCCAGCCCGGGTCGCTCACTTCAGTCAAATGTGTCTTATGTATGATAAAAGCAGAGAAGAACCACCTGAACCCCCTCCGTTTCACCTGGACAACAAGGATTGCTTTACCATTTCACGACTGTCCCAAGCGGGGTATCAGTGCCAGTCAGCACCATCTCTCTCAGCAGCTCGGATGTCACGGCTATTGTATGTGTGTGTCCCGCCCCCATCCTGTCCCACCCACAGGGCACCTACACCAGCTCACTGAGTGTCCACCTGTTCAAGCCCCAGTGGGCGCACTGAAATACAACACTGAAAACAGGGAGCTGATAAAGATTCGAGTGGGGTCAAAGGTCTATCAACAAAGGTACAGGAGCCCCCCTAGGCCTGGATTGGAACAGCAGCAGCCAGGCTCTCACCTGTACGTACACACACACACACACACACACACACACACTCTGCCTCTAAGCCATGTTGCAGATGGCACTTGAGAAACGGCCAACTACGGCCAAGCTGCCACGTTCGCAGCAGCAGAACTTTCGGTCTGAACCATCTGATGAACAAAAAAGGCCCTTGTGTGGAGGAGGTTGGGTTAGTGAAGGACTTCCATTACCAGCTGCCTGTGTGCTTCCCCTTACAGATCTTACAGACTAAGGATGTCACCCTGGGCAAGAGCATCTGCTGCGTGGATAAATAGTAACAAGAAAAACTTGACGTATACAGCCCTTTGTGAATACAGCCTTTTGTAGCACTATGCCCGGACTGAGTCTGGGTTCATCCCTTTCTAGCTTTTACTGCCCTGTGTAAGCCACATCTGCACCGCCTCTCAGCGTAGGTGACCTCAACCATCTCGGGCCCGTGGCTCACAATGTGGAGACCCTGCGGCATTGTGGGCTGAGGAGGAAAGTGGGATTGTTCACCATGGCTGAACCAAGAAGCTTACGTAAAGCTGTGAGCCTCACAGACACACACACAAAGACAGATGTGCGGCCACACGCTAACAGTTAAGATTGTGTATGAAACTTTTGTTGAATGTTGCAGTATTAAGTCATTTCCTTTTTGCCAACTTGGTCTGGGAAAACAAAAAGAAGTGCCACATGTAAACAAGAAAACGCCCTGGATTTTAACATTTGAGCAAGGATTTCCGAAACCCCTTTTAATGTGCTCCACATTGACATACTTTACTCTGTCGAGGACACCGCAAGTCACAGTAACAGAATAAAGTCTTTCATTTTCACATAACAGGAAATTTTTTTAAAAATCTGTAAAACTACAAAAACTCAACATGGCACATCTATAAAGCATTAAAGGAGACCCTTTGTAAGACAGCATTCGCATGTTCAAAAGGCCTGTACTACACACGCAGGAAATAAGAAACCACGGCGCCCCTAGTGGGAAAAAAAGTGCCACCACAGATAAGCTTGACGTCAACCACAGGTCAGCGCCTCCTTTTCTAAAGACAGGGAAGGAAATGAAAGAAACAGATTGTTGACTCACAGTGTGTGACAGAGGACCGCAGCAGACTTTGCAGAGCAGCTAAATCTGCTGCCATCAATTGGCAACGCGGCGATGCTGGACATCAATATGATATGATTATTGAGCACGATAGGATGAGCCAGGTCAGCATCATGCCACATTGTTGCCGTGGATTCCGTAAGTCACAGCCGCAGATGCAGAAGCCTGTTAGACTAGTCTGAATAGTTGTGAACATCATACCATCCTGTTAAAGTGGTACCTGCAAGACGAAGTTTCCATTTCAGACAAAGGGCTCTTGAAACAAACACTGGGTCACAGTTACAGCGAAAGCCATCCATTCCTGTAATCGGCAGTAATGCAAACTACTCGCAGCACTGGGTTTCCTGACCTGATGAAGCAGTGCAGTAAATGACGTGAACCAGATGGCCTCCTTTTGTACGTCTCCCACTGCGCCCGCACCAAGCGAACTGCATGATTTACAGCTGGCTTGTGGGTAAACAGCGGGATTCGCTTAACTGTCATATGCAAACATCAGTAAACTGGCCCGTTTTGACGATGCTTAGCATCGCCCCTCACCAAGCACCCCCTTAGGGTCTAACTCCTTCTTGAAGATACACGAGTTGCCCTGTGACCCCAGGGCAAAGGGCAAAGGTTAACAGAGAGCTAAAATCTGCCCATCACTGACCCCGTCTTCCTGTACTGCTGAGGTCCACTTAACCCACATCTGCACTGGGATAAACAGCTGGGGGACCTGTCTTAGTTAACCATTCAACAGAGAGCAGCCAGTCCACTTACACCCTAAGGTCAGACCCTCTTGCTGTTAACATGGAGCCATCAGCAAGTTGCCTTTAGGGAACCTGCATACGTATGTGCTGGTTGTGCTATAAATCAAGCAGGAATGAAAGGCAGGAGGTGACATGAATATGTCTGGATTATGCAGGAATTGTGGAATCACTGTATCATACCCTCCTGTGCATCAGCTCTTGTCCCTACAAATAACACCATTAATGGAGATAAGACTATTAATATCATTAGTTCTAATATTTATCTATACAGCACATACTGCTCGGTTTACAAATGGGTGCTTTTAGCCAGACTTACTCATAAAAATCCTTTATTTCACCTAATATGCATGTTTAACATGCAACTAGTGCCACTCTACTACTATAACAATTTAGGTTTAACAACAGATTCTTCTCCCAGGATTTTACACACACACACACACACACACACACACACACACACACACGTCATTCCTATAGGAGCTCTCAGTCTGTTCCTGGTCAAATCTTTAGGCAGTCAGGCCCAACCTGCCACAAGGGGAAGCTGTGGGGTCTTCACCACCTCTGTGCCTTGAAAAAGCTCATATTAGAACTGTGCAGACTCGCTGCACCTGAGTTGCTGCTCCCTCCAGTCTGCTTTCTTGCAATGTCCAGTACACGACCTAAGCCCCCTGTTCATGAACAAACAAACATTCACCGTACTGACAGATATACAGTCAAACAGAACAAAATCATACCTAAAGGAAACAGAAAAGCACTGGTGAAAGACACAGACTCACACAATGAAGGTGCGCAGACATAACACAGAAAACCTTCCTGTTCTGAACAGACTCAGGTTACAAAGTGGTACAAATATATTACGTCGGTACATGCATGTTGAACACATTCTTACAGGCATTTATGCACATACTTGTACAGCACAGGCAGAAATACACACATCGGACCAGGCACCCACACTCCCCTCATGGATAAAAGTCACCCACAGGAACGATCACACACAAAACACACAGGAGGAATGCACTCGAGCCCAAACTAGTGCCCAAAGCGCAGCTCGCAGCCCATCTCCACGGCAACTGCGTGTGCATCCATGCCTGCGGTGCTGACCCCAGGACCTCCGGGTGTAATCGCCCACACAGAGCCTAATCTCGGCCTGTCATCTGTAAAGCGCAACATCAGATAACCCCCCACATTGGCATCATGTTCCACAGTGCAAGCGCTCGTATGTCAAGTGGATCTCAATCATTCAAACCCGCCACACGCAGCGCGAGAGGCCAAGAAGCCTGATCTGATTTGATATTGATGTCACCGTGGTCAGGGTTACGGAGAGGGTACGAATAACTTGTAAGAGCGGTAAACACTCTTAAAGACATGAACTCTCTAGAAAGTAACAGGCACACTACACACACACACACACAAAGACGAGCGTACAAAAGGAGACACACAAATAAAGACACTAACATAAAGTGACACTGATGGTCTCACAGTTCAACAAAAGAGACTGTGAGCATCCACCCGATATTACCCCGGGGTTTCTGCAAGCAAAGCTCATTGCATTTTATGGCCTTTAACAAGGATATTGAGTTGAGGGGTGATTTTATTTGTGACTTCTTCACTTTGGGAACTGGAGCTGAAAAGGAGAATCGCCAGGGTTGTCCACGGGCCGCTGACTTGAGGTCCTTGCAGACCAACGACGACGCACGTCTTGCGGCATCTACATGCACACACAGCAAGCGGATGCTGGCTGGACATGGAAACAACCACCACGAAAAAATGCCACAAAGTGAGGCCATATTTCGAAGATCATGGGTTTCCAAAGTAGACTTCATCTACCTTCTAATTCCTGGGAACACCAGGCCTACACAACATCTACATTAGGACTTGAAACCCAATCTGATACAGCAAGTTATTAATAAAGCCCCCCCCCCCATTCCTAACATGTTCTTACACAATGTAGACAAATTCTTCTTTTAAAGCATTTCCAGTAATATACCAAGTGTAAATTACCCACTTGATTCACGAGGTACTGTTTCAAGGCAGCTTCCCTTGGAAAACACTGCAAAGATGACACCTGAGCAAACAGATTATCATTTCTCACACAAAAACCAGCTTGTTTTCCCTCACTAAAAGCTTTTTTCCTGCTTTTTGGATGACAGGCAGAGATAGGGGAGACTCTCCTTTCTGGCAGGGTAGTGTCGGGTAACGACTGGCCCGGACCGGGAGCTGCCGCAGGCTTCAAACGCAGCCAGCTTGCCAGCGGCCTACAGGATCAAGGATTTTTACAGGTCACTTTGAAGGGGCTGGGGGGAGGGCTTTCAGGGGGTATAGAAATTTTGATGACCAATTGTGGAGGCTGACAGCCAGTTTAGGGCACTTCAGGAGACACCTGACAAGGCAGACAAAAAGAACCTCCTCCCGATCCAGCAAACAGAACGACCACAATACGACCCTTTTATAGCAGAGTCCTTTGAGGAAGAAGGGGGTGGGCACACCTTTCATTAATTAAAGGTGGTTTTAAGGCAGGTGTATGGGCTTTTGCCTTTAATAATCGGGGATCTTTCAACAAAGAAATTAAATTACACACTTTGAACCTTGAGTTGGCCGTTAAAGTGATAGATTTTCGCTTATTATATCATAGATGGCATTCGGCTCAATTTCATAGGCAGTGGCCACACATTCAGCCCTCTAATTTAAGATGCTTGTAAGCGGTCATTTATCGTTCTAGATGAACTGTGAACAGCATTCGACTGGCGTCGGGGGGGGGGGGGGGGGTGG
>UFQX01000180.1:943938-1075187 GCA_900497675.1 Arapaima gigas
GGGGGGGGGGGGGGGGGGGGGGGGGGGGGGGGGGGGGGGGGGGGGGGGGGGGGGGGGGGGCTGGATCTCAGCAGATGCTGTTTCTGTGGGACTTCTCAGAGGTGTCAACATCATTTCCCCCCTTGAAGTTCAGGCCTTTGCTGCCTGAAACCTCAATGAAAACAAACGCCGCGTCAGCCAGGCGGGTCGAGCTGCATCACGTCTAAAATCTCAAGGACAAAACGAACGAGTGGCAGCGCACCCACGGCCAAGAGGTGATAACATCAACCTAAATGCTTCCTGACGCTAAATAATGAAATAAAAAATACGGACGGGCGAGTGAGTGCCACGGAAACATCCAGACGCGAGGCTGTTAAAGTCAGGCAGTGTGAAAAAAGGCTAATTGCCTGTATGGGATCTGGGATTCCGGAGCAGACTGCAGATAGCGCTGCTCACACTTAACTGACCACGCATTACTGGAGCCAGCACATCTCAGGGGCCCATTCTGGTAGGCTAGCAGGTTAGCGCACAGCTAGCACCAAACGGGACCACCCTCCAGCACGGGGTACACACACTGTGAAACCCGTCAGTGGCACGGCACCCGGGCATCTGGGCTACTAGGCTTTGATAAGGTTAAACTTCTCTTTCCCAGGACATAGTAGATCATCTTCTTCCATACAGACCCACAGTTCAGCGTGCCAACCCTGCCTGCAAAGAACATGCCACCCACTGGCTCGCCAGCCACTGCAGTCCTCACACATCAGTGACCTCATCACCTGGTCATGGCCACCACAACAATGAAGGTCTCACAGGTGGGTGTTGGGGGTAGGGGTGCCTGACAGAACAATGTCCTTTTTGTGCCACTGCCAGGGAAACTGATACTGCCGGTGGAGCACAAAACACCCCCTGCAATGACAGGTTCAACCCCTGAAATTAGGGCCCAATTTTCTGAGAGCCTGAGAGGACCACACACTGCAGTGTGTGTTTTGTGGAAGGAGGGTCTACAGCTGAACACCTGTGGAAGCCCAAAGCCTTAGTTCTTTTCCCATAGTGGGTGGGTGGGTGGGTGGGGGGGGGGTGCTGAAGGAGGGCAGAAACAGCAATAGCCTCCATAAAAAGACCTGGATAGAACCCCACCACCACCACCACCTCACACACCCCTACACCCTCGTGTGAGAAGCAAGTCATTATATGCCTCCATGTCACTGTGAGAACAACCTCACAATGGGCCACACCCCACCCACATCACCCACCTTACCTCCAGAGGGGGAGGACGTGGCACACAGGGGTCGCAGACGGGACTTGCCCGCTGCAACCCAAACTAAACGCAAGCGCTTCCCTCCGACTGGACGACAAAAGAAAAGCAACGAAGAAAGAGGAGGAAAAAAGCAAAGCCGCTGCGGGCAGCGACAACAATTCCAGTCTGGGGACTATATTTAACAGCTCTGGGAATGGTGGTGCGAGGCCAACAGGAACACTTTCAATGGCTGCGAAGGTCAACTGGGTTTAACTTCCGGTTGCATCGGCCTGCAAAACAGTGCGATAAGCATTGTTTCCCCAAACAATGGGCCACTTCCAAAGCCAGTCCGGCCTCTCAGACACCAAGCTTTCATGTTGTTTATACACAGTACTGTAATAGAAAATAAACTTCACAGGGGAGAGGGTGTACATGTGGGGGGGATTTAAAAACAATAATGTGATGTCACTGTGGGGCGGGGGGGCTGGCTGTGCACACTGACCACTCTTGCTGGTTCACGTGCTCATAGCTTCTGCACTTATTAAAGGAAAATGAATTCTACCTGGGCAGAGCTCTGGGCACCAGAGGTCTCGAGTAGATGGAGATTGAATACTCTGCTATATCTGCAGGCTGCTGGGGATGTCAGGGGCCCAAAGCAAGCCTGACCCCTCCCCAGTACTATCATCCCACCCCACCCAACCGTGGCATTGATAACCAGGGTTGACATGGGATTGAACTAATGCATTTGATGGCTTTTCAGACTCCTTTTTCCTCTTGGGAACTGAGGGCCTGGTTACACAACCACATTTCCTCTGGCCTACATTCACCAAGTGGACATTTACAGAGGAGGAACAGAAATACAAGATTTTTCTTTTTTTTTTTAACACAGCCCTTCATCCAACCCTGTGCAGTCAGGTACCCATCCCCCTCCCTGTGCCAGACTGGATATACTGCAGGCAGGTGATGACCCATCTGATGTCAGCGAGACAGACAGGAAGTTCCCTCCACTACTGCACCCCCCAGTCCTGGGGAAGGCTGAAGGCATCACGGTGAGACCAGAACTGACACGAGGAGGTGTCCATTGATCCTCAGCGCCCGAGTAGACAACACCTGCCTCTGCGGCGCATCAAAGCTTCACCCCTATACCTGTAGCGATAGCGGTACACCTGGCGCCAACAAGCACCCCCAGCACACTGGATGCTCCCCAGAATAATGAAAAGCTGCCAAGAACCAAACCGGCATCCAGGAGGAGGGCAGCAGGTAGCGTAGCATTTAGAGTTACTATCTTACACCAGAAGGCCACGTGCTGGAATTCCACCTCTTGGGGAAGGTACTTAACCTAAATTGCCCTGGTGTACAAATGTGTAAATCATTGCACATCACACTGAAGAAAAGTGTGAGCTAAATTAATAAGTTCAGTGGAAAATGTGCACCGTCTGTCCGATGGTAAAGATGACTTTTCAGACACTGTTCCCTAATTCCAGATGGTAAAAAACACATAACACTTATGAGAATAATTTTAAGTACTTCTCTGCAGCACAGCAGAACGTCACACTGCTGGACAGATCTGGTGACTGTGTGTGATGGCAGTCGAGAGGTAAAATGGCCCACGAAGCATCACGTTTCCTCAACTCACGACCGCACACCACAGTTGCATTGAGGATGGGGGGGCAGGTAGGATCTGATCACTCACTAGACTGAGATCAGGAACTTCTGCCATAAAGAACCATGAAGAACTCCTTCAGGTGGACTTCCTTCAGCTGTAAACAAAAACAAACTTGCCTGCTGCGTATGGGATACGGATTCTTGTCACGCTGCTCAACTGTTTGGGCCCGGTTACTAGAGGACGACCCCTGCCCCCCCCCACGTTGTATGTGCTGAGACTGCAGTTGCTAGAGGCACCGTAACTTACGGCAGTTGGGATGGCTGCTCTTCCGACACATTAAAGCTCGCAACAAAGCCTGTCAAACTGCCCTGGCCAGGCGGAGCCAAACGCCTGAGATTTTGTTCACTTTCAAAATTCATTTTGACGCACAACTCCACGAGCACACTTTTTAAATCTAACTTTTTAAACGGTGACCTCACCTCAACCCCCAGAGCTCCAGTCCCCCCCAGTAACAATGACACATGCAGACAGTGTTGCCCTCCAGTCACCCTCCGCTTGTATTTCCAGCATGTGCAGTTCAGGTCCCATTTTTCACACAACTCCAGCAGGTATAAAATGAAGTACTTTTACGATGTATAGATAACGTGTCGGGGGCGTAACATCATCACACAACCCAGCAAGTGGCCCAGGTGACCCCAGGTGGCATTTTGACCGTGTGAGCAGTTGAGTGTCACCGACCTTGAGGGAGCTGGGGTCGGCCAGCGCCTGTCTCTTCAGCTCGGCCACTTTCAGGAAGCATTGTCTGCAGGGGTTCGCCTTCCTCTCCAAGTGGCCCGGCTCTGACACAATCACGGAACCGGCGCCCTCCGGGGGTGGCCGGCTGCCACACTGAGCTTCTCCGGCCGAGTGGAGCCTCTTCCTGGGACTGAGCTCCAGAGCCAGCGGGGACTCCCTGGTAGGACAGCCTTCCACCTGAACCATGAAAGAAGAGGAAGATCTCAGTGGGAAAGTCTTCCTCGGTAAATGGGCTCAACGGGGACATGAAAGCGTGGTACACAGCAGGTACTTTCCTTAATATGTGATCTAAAGGTTATTGGCTTGACTCCCACTAATTCTATAGTACCCTTTAAACCAAACTACTTACCATAATTTTAATATACCAGCAAAACTTTGCTGTATAAAGATGTAAATCAAGGTGAATTTGATTTTCTAGCACTGTAAGTCACATAAGGTGAAGGTGTCAACCAGAGAAATTTTATTAACAATGAAGGACACAGTGAGTCGTGTTCTTAATGAGTCTTAACTCAGTTGCCTGTGTGTGTGTGTGTGTGTGTGTGTATACACGTACACGCACACCATTCCTCGATCTAAACGGGGTACCAGGCTAATGTTACACCTGAGCTTAGGTGCTTTAAACGGCACTTACAGTAAACCTGCGGCGGTCGGGGTCCCGTCCTGAGCTCATACCGTCCCGCGTGAAGATCCCGCCGAGTTTCTCACGCCTCTCTCAGGTGCGGTGTGTGGAACCAGCGGACTGTTTGTCCCCCGTACACACTCGGCTACTCCATAACCAGCCTTTGCAACCCTACATGTGCAGACACACCGACGAAACAAACGGGAACGACTACGGGGGGTCCGCGGGGTCGCGTACCCATGCCGACCAGAGCGGAGTCTGCAGCAGTTTGAAGCCGAGTTGACTTAGCGTCCCGGTCTAGTGCGGCCAGGGGGTGGAGCGCGTGCAGGAGCCCACGTGGGAGAGCATAGAACGCCTGCACGCGCACTTCGTCTGTATGTTCACCCGCCCTCAGTGGACCCCCCCCCGGCACCGACCTCCGCGCCCTTCTTCTGTTAAAGTGGGACTCGACCGGCTGCAAGACGTATTGATCACTCTGTGTTTTATTGTCAGCTATTCGGGGCTAAAATATTATCACCAGTTCTCAGTGGAGATATACTGTATACACACATCGCGCGCTAGGCTTGCGCACAGGGGGGCAATCCCCCCTTATTATAACCAAATACTGTAATGATGAAAAAGTCCGATCACGGGATCCATTTTCACTCTCACTCGTGTGTGTGTGTGTGTGTGTGTGGACGCGCGCAGGTTGGCCGCTGTGTGAATTTTCGAGTGCTGCTTGTCCGGAGAGGGGGGGGCTTGTGCTGTGGGGGGGGGCATAAAAACCCATTCAGAACCCCCGCACAGTCCAAAGTGACCCATACAGCTGTGCGGGTCACCGCTGGCGGGGGGGCTTCTACTGAAGTCCCCCGCTTAATGAATGAATTACTCCTCATTCCCATGGTAAAGGTAAATGTAATGTACTGCGGCTGCGCGAGCGTAATGAATTCCATTACTGCATTAATAAGACCGGAATTTTCTCCTTTATCCAATTAGCCGTTTACGGTCGTTCTGGGCCTTTCCATCGCGGGGCCGGACACACCAGGCACGCGCCGGCCCAACAGAGGGGGCGCAGCACAGCTCGTCGTTTGAGAGGAGGCAGAAACAGGCGCCTCCTCCTCTCAGCGCCACAGACCACCAATCTCGTCCTTCACTGTCGCCGTTCCCGCTCCTCTGCTGCCCCCATCTGGCGCTTCTGCAGAATGCAGCGTGTCCCCAAACGTGAAAATGTAGGCTAAGTTTAAATATTTAATTCCGCCAACTTTAAATATTTAATGTAGATGATGTAAGAAATGACAGCCATACTCTTTGGTATTACAATATAAATAAACCTGCCGTTTTTATCCCCCACATTAAACCAGTTCCAGCCCTTTGTTTGGGCAGATAGTAAACGGCCCGACCTGAGTGAAGAGGAGACTTTACCAGTATCAGTTTACCAATACCTGTTTAGCAGTATTTGTTCACTAACACGAGGTCACAACTATTTGTTTACCAGTACCTGTTTCTGACCTATTTCAGTTTACCACTGCTTGTTTACCAGCAACAGTTTACAACAACCTGTTTAGTAGTACTTGTTTGCGACACCAGTTTACCAGTACCTGTTTATCAGCCCTACTTTAACTCTATCCATTTATCAGAAAAAGGTTTACTAGCGCCAGTTTACTAGTATCTGTTTCCCACTACCCGTTTACAAGTATAAATTTACCCGTGTCAGTTTAATAAACATCGGGATAAAACCAGCTGAATGAAGTGTTGTTGGACATTCCAAACGTTTTATTTCTTCAGTTACATAAATCGTTACCTGTTTTTCTTTATTTTTTGGGACGTAAAAATGCTTAGCCAGATAATATTTGAGTGGAGTGCTTTTGTTTGCTTTGCGCAGTTCGGTGTTACTAAGACGGTTTAGTGGAAAGTCGGAGAGAATGAAGTGGTAAAAAATGAACCACAACCTTAACTCGAACTCGTGTCCCTCTCAAGAAGTGTGTGAGTGAAAACCTTCATTCCACTGACAAACAGGGGGTCACAAGGTATTTTGTACGTGTGTGTGTGGGCTCTGTCTTCACCACCATCTACACACATCCACACACCAGTGTTCTTCATAACTTATTCATATGGCGCCAGAGGAATAAAAGCTTCGTTGCACAAATCGGGACATCTGAGCTGAAATCACACAATTTCCGTTTTCCTCTTTTCTTTTTGGTTTCTTTTCCGTCTGTTATTTATTTAGCATTCCCTTTGGTCTTAAAAAATGCCCACGACGGGCTCTAATAAAAAAAACCCTCACATCAAGTGGTGTGTGTGGCACTGCCACCTTTCTACTTTCATAGTCACCAATACTGACATTTTTACTCGCCGTGGGAAAAGGGATGTCTGCCAAATAAAGATGACGATGAGGAAGGAGGTTAGACCGTTTTTTAAATAATTATTATTTTCAATTAGCACTTGGAATTAATGCGGTTCTGTAAAAAAGTTTGTTTGATCGCTCGGTCCCCCCCCCCCCTCGCGTCCAGTATGACCTCATCACTCAGCGGGCGGCACGTGCGCTGTTCATGGTCCTGAAGTCGCGGGAAACGGGCACGTGCCGCCCGCTGTTTTACTGCGCTGCACCATTTTCCTGTGATATTTTATTTCGCACCGATGCGAAAGAAGGTTGTTTCCCAATACTTGCTCAAAGTTAGTATATTCGCTCACGTGGAGTCACAGTGATTTTGCATCTTTTTGCTCACTTACCTTCGCTTTTCTTCTCAGAAGGTGGCTCGTAAATCCAAAAATGATGTCAGAGTCCACGAAGAACGTGCCCAGGTCAATGAGCGCGGGCTCCGGGTCAGCGGCGCCGGAAGTGCCCGAGGAGCCGCGTAAAGCCATGACGACGCCGGCAAGCCGCTGCTCTTTTACATGTTCAGGCTCCGTCTCTCTTCACGCGCTGTCCGAATGTCCAGCGAACATCCCCCGCAAATCCAGATCCCGCTCACGCACCTCCCGCAGCCCGCGGTGCCCCCCGCGGAGAACTGTTCTGGAAAGGCGCCTTCCCGAGCCCCGAAGTCCAGCCGGGTCCCGATCCAGCACAATCCATGAGGAAGACCCCCCCCGCCACTGTCCACAGCCACGCTTCTGGTCACGCCTCGTGCTCCGCTGTCGCGGGTCTCAGACTGAAGGCGCACGAGCCCGCTGTGGACCACCTTTAGCAGCTGCCCCCCCTACCTCTGTCCCTCCTCCGCCCCCCCTCACTCTCTCACTCTGTTGATCGCTCGCTCTGTCTCTCTCGCCCACCTTCCCCTCTCTCTCTCTTTTTCCCTGTCTCTCCCACACACACACACACACACACACACACACACACGCACGCACGCACGCACGCACGACCCGCTATTCGCGTTACTCGCCTCGTGCTCCGGACGGCCCTACGCCCTGCTGCTTCTTCAGATCCGCCGACCGGAGACGCACAACACACGTTCGGTTCGCACACCAGGTACGAACAGGTAGTTAACAGACAGGTGAGCGGTTACCAGCACGAACAATGGCGTTTCCGGAAAGGACCCCAGGCGGTCCGGTACCGGCCGCTGCTGCCTGGGGCACAGGTGCTGGAAAGAGACAGAGGGAAAGCGCGAGAACAGAGGGACAGCACGGGGACAACCCCGGGTGGCCTTCTGACAGCTTTTAAAAATAGACTGGAACTGCAGTACCCTAATAATAAGGAACTTAAGCCTGTATTACTGTAGCTATTATTGCAACTCCAGCAAGAACACCTATCTGTAAATAATAATAATAATAATAATAATAATAAGAAGAAGAATGTATTATTGTAATAACATACTTAGAGGGGTGTGTATGTTATGTGATATAGGTGATGTAGGTAAAGGTGACGTGTGATGATGATGGAGGAGGAGAGGAAGGTTTCGGTGTCTACTGGGGACGAGATCATACAGCCCGCGGGGGGGCACTCGGGTATTCGGTAGAGCAGTCTCGTGCCCCACGCCCTCCTGTCCGCATCGGGCATCACAAATATTATTACATATTATATTATACAACTATATGTAGATCAGGTTAAGCATCTGACCCCGCGACTAAGTACAGTAAAACACTCAGTAGAAGCTCTTTTGAAAAGTCGCATTTTAGACTTTAATGTTTTTACAGCGATAATAATAATAATAATAATAATAATGATAATAATAATAATAATAATAACAGCCACGATGATAATGATGATGATTATTACTATTATTAATGCGATCGACGCGTCATGAATGAAACATAAGTGAGGCTGTTTGTTATGCATTTCATGACTGTCGCGTGCGTTGACTGTCGACTGCCTCAAACATCCAGGCAGTTACAGAAAGCAGCGCGCGCGACAGTCTTCTGGGGACACGGCTCACCCTTGGGGGGGGGGGGTTTGCAGAACTTTTCCATATTCTGCGCTGTATAAGATGCACGCGATGTGTTTAATATTGTAACGGTCTTAATATTGCAGAGGCAACAGGTGGCGCAGTGTTTAGTGGGTCCCCTTACAACGCTGTCGGTTCGAATCCCAGCCCCGCTGCAGAACCCCAGATCAAAGCGGTAAAAGTACCATGGTGCATAAACGGATAAATCGCTGTAAAGTCTCTGTGGGCAAAGGCAACATCTGAATGAAGATGAATAATGCTTAACCGCCAACTGTCGCCCCGCACGACGGGTGCCAGTCGGAGGCGCGTACGCCTGTCATGTCCAGAAAGAGCCCTTTTCATCTCGACACCATATCCAGTCTGTGGCACATTTGTTCTTTTACGGTGACAATTTATTTTCCGTTTGACAAAAGCCCCCGGAGGCGCGTGCAGAGATGCTGCAGTAACTCGGGTCTAATTTACTCCAGCGGGCGGTGTTGCGGTGTTTTTTTAAGAACACCTCTGATTTAGTGGGACAAAGAGCGTGATAAGCCTGAACCGCGTAAGGACGCACGTCGCGAGGCACTCTGTGTAAACGCCCCCCCAGCACCCTCCACAGAATACAGCAGATAAACTGGTAGCGCATCTCACACATTAACGGTGGTCTCTTAATAAAAATCTTATCTCCTGGACACAGAGGAGCTCCTCCCAGATAACCAGACCCCCATTATCCCCCTAATGAAGTCATTTCTGTCAAGCGAGCCGTGAAGATACGGTTCTGTTTAAGACGTTCGGCAGGTTCGCTCCATTCCACTGTTTACAGCCTGGGGTTTATCTCTCCACGGCGGTAAGAGGCCCTCAAGGGACGCGGCGCGATTGGGTTTTTAGCGCAATACCTATTTCCCATCAGTATGTTGGCTTTAGCATCAGCGCTCATACCTTACCCTGCGAAGATTCAGTAAAGTTGACCTATGAGTCCGATTCTGATTCTCGTTCCTTCCTCATCAAAAAGCTGCGATGAGGAACGTCCCTAAAGCTGAGAGAGCTTTCTGGTCGCGGAACCCCATTACAGACCACTCAGTGTGTTCGAATCCCCGTGCGCTCCTGAAAAAGTCGGGCGAGGAGTTTCATCGCGGCTCTTTTTGGCACTCAAATTTGGACGGAATGATGCTGATGTCATTCATCCTCGGTTCTGCACGTCTCCCATGTGTCTTGCGTTAACAATAACCCCCCCCCCCCACACACACACACACAAGTGGAAACACTCCACGCGCTAAGAAGCAGCCGATGAGCCACATTACACGTTTGTTTTTCTATATTGACAGGAGTCGCAGAACCGATAATTGCAATCCGCTGAGAAGATGATTTACCACGTGCAGCATCCCAATGGGGGGTGGTTTGTCCCCCCCGACATTCCAGTGACACGGTCTCAGGAGACCCCCACATCTGCTGCCCCTTTGGGTAGGGGACAGGGAGCGTTGGGGGGGCAGCAGGTACAGGACAAGTCCACAGTGGGTACCGGATGGACAGGGGGACAGCAGGTACACTTTAAGGGGCCACATTCCTGCCCGTGTCAAATATGGCACCCAGTTCGACTGTGGGTGATGGGCGAAGGAAAGAAACGGCGACTCGAGTTTTAATGAATAATTCATCTACGCAACAAAGGCGGGTTATTAACACTGAGCGCGAGGCTCTTTGATGTTGGGAAACCCAGAATGGCCGCCGGTGTCGTGACTTACATGTGCAAATGTACACTGTACATTACTGTGTTCCATTATAAAAATACACACCACTTATCACCACAACTACACTGTGTCATATAATCCTCTCTCAGCAGTTTACAACCGCAGTATTTACATTACAGCTAAAAATATTGAAGTTAGTTAAACGGGATTTACTGTTGATTTAAAAGAGTCCAGAAAAACGCTGAAAAATCTACCAAATAACAACAGCAGCTTGTATGTCGCTGAAGGCCAAACAGTTGTAGAAAATCAGAGAACTGCTACCGAATGACTGTTGGGTATTGTGTAGAGGTGTGTAAATGTTGTGTAGATGTGTGTAGATGTTGTGGAGATGTGTGTAAATGTTGTGTAGATGTGTGTAGATGTTGTGGAGATGTGTGTATGTGTGTGCGTATTGCACAGATGGGTCATTTAGGTCCTGTGTGTCCTACACTCGGGTCACGACACTCTCATGATCTTGTGTTTTTAACCCCCTCTCCAAGGCTGGTTGAACTTAAGGTCTTGACGGCGTCAATCATTTAAAATATATTGATCTTTGAATCCCACTTTGCCCCCCTCAGTCAACAGGGTGTCACGCTGTGTCTGTGGTATCGATCGGTGTGGGGTGTCGGGAGGTGGCGGTGGTCACAGGGGGTCCCGCTACACAGACCATTACAGTTCAGCACAACAGAACATAACATATAGCGGTGCTTTTTTCCCATAAAAAACGAAAAAGGTCGTTTATATGGAACGACGGGACATAATTCAACAACCGAAAGGACCTGTTCAGCCTTTTCTCTTTTTTTAGCGTGTTGTAGATTGTTTGGTCAACTTTTAAAGATGCTTGAGGTAAATAAAGGAAGGAAATGTTAAAAAGTTCGGTCGTATTTTATGAATCCGCACGGTGGCAAAATCCAAAGCAGGACACAAGAGGTTAAAAGAACTGACGCCTCATAGGGTGGGAAAGCACAATAAAAGGAGCACTTAATTAACTATATTTCATATTTATCTCACCCTTTTACAAACATTACAGAGTCTGATAACTTTCAGTCACAATTCCCAGGTATTTTACCGACTTCTTAGTTTGAATTTAGGGATGAACCCGGCGCAGGATTAAGAGGAGGTAAAACATTAGAACCCACACAGTACCGTACGGTAAAAATACACACCTGTAATCCCCTTCAGGTTTTTCTACTCCTGGAAATATCCTTTTGTTGAATCCGTTGTGTTTATTTATTGTACCATATTTGACATTAACAACCGAGTGTCGCTTTAAGCAGTTGAAGTCTCTCTCACTCTTATCTACTTCATATACGGCAGCGTTTCTTTCAAAATAACCGAAAAAACAACATTAAAAATAAAATTATAGAACAAACCTGTTTGGTTTCTGTTGTTTTTTGTTAGCTTGAGTTTTAGAATTAAATACTCCAATAATTAATTAAATTCCCTCTGTTAGTCGAAGGGAGACACGGCCGTATCGGCGAAAGTGCGCCGGACTACGCGCACACCACGTTTTACTGTATTTGTACGGCGCTTGTGCGCTGTAACCTCGCGTTTACTTGCTTCCTCTTGGCCGACGAGGGGATGAAGACGGTAGGTGGCGAGGAGAGGAGACGACAGCGATGCACCTGGACAGAGACCCCCCCCCCCCCCCCCCCCCCCCCCACCCACACCCACTTGGGATCTGGCATATAGAGCANCGATGCACCTGGACAGAGAACCCCCCCCCCCCCCACCCGCTTACTTACACATACACACACACACACACACCATCATTACAACCGATTAATGGTCGCTGCTGTAACAGCGAAGTTTAACGAACGTTAAAAACCGGTGGTAAGTTTACCGGAAATTGTTCTGTCTTTTATCTCCCATCAGATTCCTTTAATTTACTTTTCTCTAACCTTTTATAACAATTAAAAAAATTAAAACACGTATAAAAGATATTCCCGAGCGCAGTACGACACGTGAACAGAACAATACTTCACTGGACACATTTGTTTATACTATTTTATCACCTTAACTTTTTGTTTGACACCAGTAGCCGCTAACAAAAGCAGAAACTGCGCGAAGGAAAAGTGTGGAGAGAGAGAGAGAGAGAGAGAGAGAGAGAGATGCTCTGGACCGCAGCGCCGATCCCAAGGTGGCACCACAACCTGTGTGACGAGCTTGAGCTCAGCATTCAGACACGCACGCACGCACGCACGCGCCCAGGTATACACATGTTGAGAGCTTGGCAGTTTAGTGTAAAAAACACCAACAAGACAGTTTCAGGAACAATTCGGTTTTAATACGCAAACCTCTATTAACAATTTTTACTCCTCTATGAAATTGCACCACTGAACATTTACCACACACATGAATATTTCACATACAAAAATATCCGGAAGTAATGAAAGAAAAACTAATAAAGCCCATAAACATCTGTAAAGTCGGTAAAGCTGGTCAGTAACCAGCACTGATTTACCTCTTCATGGGATCCAAGTCCTAAATGACTGCAGGCTGCAGTTAGGAACCTTGGAGCCAACAGCCCCTCTTTACTGCATATAACTGAGCTCCTTCTGGGACACACTTCTTCGCCTTCCGTTCTCGTCGCTCAGATGTTTTTGTCGCCCTGATCAAGTGGTCCTAAACATTTCACAATTTTGGTAAAGAACTGTTGAACTGTTTAGAACCACTTCACCCGAGCAGCTGCCACAGTCCAGGTGAGCCACCACAGTTAAGACTCTCTGTGACAAACAAAACAAAAAAAAAAATTAGACCCAAACATAGTCTCAGACATTCTTAGAAAAGTAAGAGAGTAGGAGATCTGTAGGATTTAAAACAAGCAGGCTGTTCTATTACAAACTCTGGTATATTTACCTGTCACAAGGTAAGAGATCCACTTGGAGAATCAACACCTTGATTGTTCTCTTTCAGTCTTCTACTCCTCCTTATATACATGTTCTTGGTAGGCAGTGCATACAGGCCCCATGATTTGACCAGGAATGAAGGCCTTGCCGGTTCAACCGGCTCCTCGAGGGAGGAGAAGGAACCAAAACTCACAGAGACACTTGAAGAGGCCATTCACAGTGCGCCAGTCAGACAGGTTTTTCTACAGCAGTGTAGCAAAGGGCACCATAGAGGTCAAGTTCCTAGCAGGCAAGACCAGGTCACACAGTCATCGAGGTCCTCTGGTGATGATCACGCATTCCTGAAGTGTACCACACTGATGCATCTGTCTTTCAAGTGCTGAACTCCTACATGGCATTTTCATTCACCTCACCTCATTCTTTTCACCAGTTTCATATTGACACAAGTTCTTCCTTGTACACTGTGGGCACCTGTAGGTGCGCCTTCACCACTGGAACTTTTCCAGTTTCATTAGTCACCAATTATTTGATTTGTCATATCAATGAAAAATATACCATGTAGCCATGCTGTAGCCTGTAGTTTGGGCAGCGCTTGTTTTATAAATAGGCCAAAGGCAAGGCAATCGACAAGAGGCACCGAAATTTGGGGCGTGCTAACTTTTGCTGCTGAAATGGGCAAATAAAGAGTGGTACAGGATAATTGAAAAATGTATAACAAAGTTTTATCAGAAATTTGAAGATCTGTCATATCATCTAATGTGTCTGAAATGTTCCAACTTTGTAACATTTTCTGTAAAACTAACTCAGTCTATGGTGTAAATGGTATAAAGACCCCCATACTATTTTCACAATAAGTAATTTTCAGTTGAAATGATGCATTTGTTTACTGTTTATATATTATGTACACTTATGTATTGCTATTACATAAACTTTTAACTAGGTTTATGCACTGCCACCTCACAGCACCTGAGCAGTTCAGGTGTGGGTTCGAATCCATTGCAGTCTGAGGCTGGTTGGTCTGTCCTGTGTTTGTGAGGGTTTCCTCATAGTCCAAAGATATTTTTTACTGTAAAATTGCTCATAGAGTGTGCATAGGTGTGTAAATGTGTGTATGTTTGTGTGGCAATCCTATAATGGACAGACGTTCCAGTAGGGTTTATTCTCCTAACCGAGGGCCCTGTGATCCCTCAGGCTCCGGACCACCACTATCATGACCAGGACAAGCAGTTAAGCATAGAAAGATTGGATGGATGGATGGATAAATTGCATCATAGATTCAAATTTATCACATTCTGTACGTATCTTTGTCATATAAAAGTGTGTACCTTTATTCATTTGGAGTCGCAGGCCTACCACACTGATTCTTGCTGAGGGCTGTCAGCAGTGGCCCAGAAATCAGGATGTTAACATACCACCTTCCTGGAGATAACTCATTTTTCAGTGCCACGGCCACCCATCAATACATTTGACATTTTGGCCAAGATGTCACAAGAACACCTTGAGGACACTATTCTCCAACATCATGCTCCACATCTTGGGCTGGCTGGTTTGCCGCGAGTGTAATTGGTGTAGCTGCCATTGCTTTCTGGTGGGCATCTTTCTCTAACTATGCAGCTGGGGATTTCAACGTGCTAATGGAAATGACCTCCCACGAATGAGAGCTGAGACATTAAAATTCAAACAGATGTCATTACCACATGCAAATATCTCACTGGGGAAATTGATAAACAACTTTAGTCAGGAAGGGTAGCTTCTAAATCTGGACCCCCCCCCCCAACACTGTGTTGTTTACTGGTCTTTTTTACTTTAAACTTGATGGCACATTTTTGAAATCACATTTTTCAGCAGGTTTTCAGCCAGTTGCTCAGCTTCTCAGAAGCTGCTGCCAACCTGGTCACTTGATATGATTTTTTTTTGAAGGCTGCAGGAAACTGATCAATCTTACTATATTCTTCTGATCACATCATCCCTAGTCAGTCAGTTACTTAAAATGAAGAAGGTCCCCACTCCTGTTAGGTATTACACGCAGCAAAAAATTGAGAAAGCAACTAAAATCTGATAATCTTGGTCCAGCAGCACAGCGTTCCAGGAATTATGCTCAAGTTTGCTCCTTCCAAGAACCAGCTGCAATAAAGACTGCCTCTCTATTACAATTGACATTTACAGCACTGTGTAGGGGGCCAGAGGGAATCAATTTCTTGTTGGGTTCAGACTCCAGGCCAGCATCCCACAAAACAGCAGCAAATAATCTTAAGCATTTTAATTCAATTAGAGAGCAGCTGCCGAGATGCTAATACAGCCTGGGCCACTAAAAGGGGTAATGATCCTACTTTTCTCTCAGGATGCAAAACTGAAATCAATTAAATTTTTATCACATGATCAATCTCACATCAACCTCAGTCTCAAAATTCTTACAAATTAAGCGGATTGTTTTGAAAAGTAAGTGTACGCAGAATGGGTTAAACAAATCAAACCGTCAATACATCAGAACCTGGAACTTCTAAAATCTAAATTAAAAACAAGTCATTGGAGAAAAATATAAATGACAGACAACCAATACTTGAAGATATAGACGACAATTGCATTTATTGCACTTGTGCATGCAAATATTTTAGAGTGCCAGTAGTAGCTTCCAATCAGCGTAACACACCTGAGTCCACACAAAAAACTGAATATTTGCTCATACCGGCAGGACATTCTCCACTGTGCAAAATCACATTTTCCCTGTGCTTCAAAACTGCGTACAGCCATTTGTCTGACCACCAACCACTCCCATGTGCAGTGAGCAGTAATTCCTCTGATGAGAAGCAGGTATAGGGGTTCTGACATTCTTGACTCTGTGCAGCCATGTTCTTGCTGGGACTCAAAGTTCCTAAAATGTTCATAGAAACAGACAAAAGAAGCCCAGCAGGTTCTACTAGGAGGCAACACATACACAAGACGTATGTTAATGTGAACTAACCATCAGAAACTAGATACAAAATGAAGCTGACAATTCCTATCGACTTGATCGTCTCTGTGTGTTTTTGCTGAAAAACTGATGATGTTTAACTACAGAAGTGCACAGGCATCTACTAGGGGCCAAAAATGTGGACCATTCTTAGGATGGAGGAAGACGTGAACAACCACGTTGGGAGAAATCTTGTGTACGAAGCCCCCCCAGACACACCTTATCAGAACAAGAGTAGCAGGTCTAGGAGGAATGTGCACATCTCAACAATGCAGCAATCCCACCCACAGCCCCACCGTGGTACAGAAGAGGCAGCAACAGTGACAGTGACCAATCGCAGCAGAGCTTTGTCCAACAACAGCGAATACAAAACCATTGAGGAGACGCAATGCATGAATGGCAAGACTTATTGGCCCCTCCCACGTTCTTTAACAAAAAAGAAGAACCTTTGACTTAACTGGGAGCATTTCTTGTAAAAATATCTTTGCATCAGCTAACTACAACTTGAATAAAATATAGAAAAAAAATGTTTCTTCAGGATTTTCAGATTTGTCACATTCTTTATAACTTAGATACAAATCCCTTCATACAATATACAAAATAAAAAAATATAAGAAAGTACTAGAACATTATACTTAAAATATAGTTAAAATACTACAATTTTAATAAAAACAAAGCCTAATGGCATGTTCATGTCACAAAATAACACAATACTGATGAACAAGATATGAGGTTTACATGGGTAGCCCTGATGCTTTTGGGTCTAAAGCAACATCAGTGTGAAGACACCACAGGAGGCAGCGTGGAAGGGCGACAACAAGCGGGATAGCTGCCGATCTTGCCTTCAGTTTCCTCCTGGGCACGCTGTGAACTCAATAAATTCTCCACTCTGAAACAGAAAGAAGTAAAACGTAGCCGTTAACATTTTACACAGTTAAGTAAGACACCGGGGAAATTCATCTTTATTAAAAGATGAATACTATATTAAATGCAGGCGTGATGGGATACAAACAGTCAAGTGACAGGAACGTCAACGTCTTACCATAAGAGGGCATTCCACATTTACTGAGTATGGATTAAAACGGAAGAGAAGACAGATGGAAAATACGGAGAACAACACATTGAGAAAAATGGCTCTCACATAATGGTTTGGATCAACGGACTCAGCAACCACCAAAACAAACCACGCTAGAGCCTTATAGTCATAGCACAGTCAGGCAGGATATTCCAACATGTATGTTTGTAGCCTGTGAGGGAAACAAAGCTGATGCCAAGAAGCTAAATGCTCACGATCACGTAAAGCAAGCAGACACAAGCATACAGCTGATCAAGATGCCACGGGGTGAAGATGACGCAGAGACGCAGAGCAGCAGAGCCTGCAAATGACCCACACGTGTCATTCCAGACTCCAGAATGGGTTGCCATTATTTATGCTCCCCCAAACAGTGTGTGTATTTTGCCACACACTCAGCAGAGCTCTTGTGGAAAAACACTGCTAACCTTGGGCCCAAGCAGCACCCACATCTCAGAATGAAACAAGCTCACAGCCCATTTCTCACAGGTTACACACTTAGAAGAGGAGGTGTAGGCAGGGTCCAGCCAGCTCTTGCATGAACAGACAGATGAAGACGCCACACCAACCACAACAGAGCAAGTGATGACAGACAGCAGCACTGAGCAACCTCCCCACAGTGCAGCAGCCAAAATGGAACTGGCCAAGCATCATATAGCACCATTCCATTTTAAAGCAGTGTTGGGTACCATGCTATGGTCTTTTCAAACATTTGGTTTACCTCGTCATTTTCATCTGGTGGAAACTGAAAAACAAAACAGGACATTTGGATCTCCAATCTATGGCACAAATTAACATTTATTCAGCTCCACCACAGACTTCGTGATCTTTATATTTCTATGTCTAACAACTTAACCAGTAAGACAACTGCCGTCCTGATTTCTTCGATATTATATAGCAGAATATATACTTTTATATAGCATTGCAATAGGTTTGCCATGAATATTGTCTTTTTCTGAGCCACTCAGCTGCTGAATTTTTATCACAGTTGTGGATGCAGTTTCATTGTAAATACAGTTATGAAGTTCCCCTGCACTCTGGGAAGTAATAAAACCAACTGTTTACTTCAGATCTCTGGAAACGCAAAACAGTAACACCTTATTACGTATCACATGTGGGATACTGCAGAAAACAAATGTCCTCACAACACTAAACAGGCATAGAAATGAGTGACATTATTTCCTGCATCTTTCCTAATGTTTCATTTTGAGGCACAGCATATAAACATGCTCAAAGTTAGCTGTTTTGCACCAGCACAGCAAGTGTTATGGTTTCTTTAACATTCCCTTTGGTTGACCGGTTAGGGCAAATGAGGTCCAGGATTACCAAGCTGACAACCCACTGCCGGGAAGTCAGACCAGGTGGGTATTGTGACGTGCTTCAGAGAAGAGGGATACACAGGCTGGATGCATCGTTGGGAGGTCCTTACCTGAGCATTGCACTGGCTAGCACACCTCAAGAACTTTACGATCCTTTCACTGCCCACTGCCATGGCCTAAAAGAGTGATTTCGTGAGGGATGGTAGGTATGTACACAGACAGAGTGTGGACAAAAACAGTAAACATAACTGTAAACATTTGTGTTAGAAAGTATATGGGCAGAATTGAATTAACAGAATTTCAACACATTACACACCAAAGGCTTTCTTAGGCCAGCAAATATTTTGATCCTCATGGAGAAAGATCTAATTCAATTCAATAAGTGTGCCTAGAAGCAGATTGTTTGGGTTGACGTTCAGTATTTTTCTCCCCCACCACATGCTGATGAGAAACTCACCACCTCCAGTGGGGTCCGCCCATCATAGCCAGTTGAATGAATGTCTGCCCCAGCTTGCTGCCAAATCTCCAGCCCCTCCAAGTCCTCACAAGCTGCCAGTCTGACACACATCACCACCATCACATGGTTTTCAAATCACACTGCATCATATTTATTCATTCAACAGGCACCCTTCTCCAAAGCAACGTACAGTTAATGCTGTTTAAGTGACAGCTTTGTCCATGGTGACCTTCAGAACTAGATATAGTGCACTAAACTGCACTGTTAACTGCATCCAAGACACACACACACACACACACTCACACATGGCCACACCAACATACAGAGTAAAAGGGACACACTGTATGTACATATCTGGTTAAAAAAAGTTCTGAAAACACTAGGAGGTAAAATCTTCTGGGTTTTTACTGTGGTGGCACATTTATTATTTAGTTCAGCTGCAGTACTTGGCACTTTACAGACTGTGGAAAAGGCATTGTGGGTAACTGCACAAAGCACTTATATGAACAGGAAGAAATCCATGCTGGAAACTGGCTTGCTTCACTGCAGAATTCCAAAGATGTTAAGTGTGGTGCATCTAAAATGTAGCTGGGCTGCATTCTGTGGTTTACAATTCAGGGAGACATCTGGTCAGACCAGAAATAAAACACTATGTGTGTGTGTGTGTGTGTGTGTGTGTGCGTGCGTGCGTGCGCGGTGTGAGAGAGAGGGGGAGATCATAAGATCACTGCAAAGGAAGACCCCCTATTGTGCTGTATCATTCACCCTGATGGCCATGCAGTAGCTGGAGAGTCTCACCTGCAGAGTTCTGATCCCGCCTCCTCCCGCTCATCCTGAGTCAAGTGAGCCCCTGTCCTCCTCAACAGTTTTACCACTTCCATGTGCCTGGTGGAGCAAAGCATCACACACACACACACACACACACACACACACACACACACACACACACACACACACAGCAACAGATGTAGAGAATGACAAATAAAAGGAGCACAGTGAGAAACACACAGCACAACAGGCATGCAATATACAACACATAATCCAAAAAACACTGAACAGCATATATGCAGAGCTATGGAAACACAGGGTCAACTCAGGGAAAAAGCACAGACATGGCCCTCCTTCGCTTCCTCTTTCACAGCTCCACCAACACCCAACATACTGGATCAATTTCTGTTTTCTAAACTACTGCATTTACTGACTCACCATATTGCCCAGAGCTGCAGGGTAACACTGACCTATACTAAAGCCTGGCTGGAAGACCAGGCTCGAAAAAACATCCCAACAATAGTTCAGCTTTAACAAGAGCCTTTGGAATGAAAACATGACATTCCATTACATTGATCATGGTGTACAGTCATCCCTGTGATACACCCGCTGAGTTACCAGAATTCAACTTCATGAGGACTTTCATTTTATATCCCTACTCTAACCAAGGAGGTATGCTTATGTGGACCAAATTTTGACTTTGCTTGCCTCCCAACAACTCACTCACACACACACACACACACACACTTCAAATCATTCAGAAGTTCATTGCTGCAGAGCCTCATAATGTCAGTGTTAGGACTGTTCAGTGGTCCTTACATCTTATGGGCTTCAGAAGCCGTCAGTCCATCTGAGTCCCATTGCTAACACCACATCAGTGGGCTGTGCACTTCAAGTGGCTGCTGGAACATCATCAGTGGACACCAGAGGATTGGAGGTGGGTAGAATGGCCTGATGAGCCACAGTTCCAGCTGTTTTGAGCCCACAGGAGTTACACATCATGCAAAAACCCAAAGAAGCAACAGGTGTGTCCTGTCAGCTGGGAACTTTTGAGGCTGGTGGGGATACAATTATAGTTTGGGATGGGTTGACTTAAGACATTTTAGGTCTGGAAATGTCCTTGACTGGTTGTGGCTATGTGGCCATCCTCACTGACCGCACTCATTCATGTCCATCATTCACCCAGGTTGCAAAGGGCTGTTTCAACAGGACACTTTCCACACGGAGTACAGAGGACCAGTCATAGGTGAGTTCCCGTCTCCTGCCGTCAGAGCTGGATAGACACCATGAGCTAGCACCTTGAAGTTCTCACAAATATATCCCTAAATTAAAAAAAAAAAAAAAAAAAAAAAAAAAAAAAGTGTTGGTAGGTACTACAGTGGTTAAAACCACTGCCTGAGACAGAAAGACCAAAGACTGTAAATTTGAATCCCACCTCCAGCTGCAGCACCCCTGAGCAAAACAATTACCTTAAACAGTCAGGTAAAAATACCCAGCTATGTAAAAGAGTAAATCGTTGTAAACTGCTTACTCCTGCAAGCTGCTTTAGAGAAGAGAGGCAGCTTAATTAATAAAGATAACTTAAAGACCAGGGTGAAAAATCTCATTGTTGCACTGGTGTTGCCACCCCAGAAATAAAAAACACACACACCACACACTAGATAATAAAAAAATGTTAAGCTTATTTTAATAACTGAAGAAAGCTTTTACATGCTAAATACATCATGGTGAACAGTTTCGTTAACTGCAGTTCACGAGCAGCGGCTTTGCTGGCCATGTGCAGGTACCATTTGATGATGACCACCGAGTGTGTTAACTGCCAGCATTGTCATCGTTGGGCAGGCAGGAACACGTGTGGACACACCCCAACACCCCCACACAGAAACTCCCACGCAAGCGCTTGCGGTACCGTTTCTGTTACCACTTCCTGTTGAGTACCCAGGGCACCACAGTAATCTGGGTGAGAACTGCTCCAGGTGTATGTGACCCTACATCCATCTGCTTTAGGTATAGTGGATGTTTGACTAAAACTAAACTAAAGTCAAATAAAAATACGACAGTACTGTGCTGCGCTACATAGACAACAGGCATACAGGGAACACGATGCTCATAAGATTTGTGGAAAGGAGTCTGTCAAATAATACATCACGTTGTTTATATTATTATTATTATTATTATTATTATTATTAATAATAATAATAATAATAATAATAATAATAATAATCACTGTCCTCAAAACAGGGCCGTAATAGGTATCCCTAGGCTAGAACAAAAGGACAGGTAGGTATAAATATCTTTGATCCTTTAAAATATGTACTGGCTTCTGCATTGAACCACCAGAGCTGGGGCAGCAGGTAGCACAGTGGTTAAGCTGTTTTGAACATGGAAAACCCAGGTTCGAATCCCACCTCCTGCTACAAAACTCTTGGGAAAGATATTTATTCAAAACTTACTGTAAAAATTGCCTAGCTGTGTAAACGGATAAATAACCAAGTGGATTAAAAGTATGTGAATAACATGAATAACTGTATGTATCATGTCTGTTGGGACTACAAGGCAAGGGAGTCACAAGGCAGTTCTGTGTTGCAAACCATACATCTCAGTAGCTACACCCCCCCGCTTCAGGCACACCCACTTCAGCCTTGTAAACCCCCTCAACTCCAGTCTCACCGTTCACATTCATTAGGTGCCAAAATCTCCCCTTCACACCTATTGTCTATGTTAGTCTCAGTATCCACCTATTGCAGCAGGTAAGTCTGGTTTGATGTGCCCCTGCCCCCTGCGGTGTGCACTGTCAGCAAAGAGCAAAGGAAGTTCAGAGGTATCTTTTTTGGAGAGACAGTTATGCCTTTTCATTCTTGTACAAAGACATGATGTCTTGTGTATTTTCACATTAACACTTCAGCCCTCAGAACATACCAGTGTGGTTATCCAGCCTGCAGTTGGTCTGTAAATACCCCCTACCCTCACCCCAAAATCCAGTAGGACCTGGCCAATCTGGTCCAGCCTCCTCCCAGGAACAGGCGAGGGCTGAGATTAGAAGCTCACCAGGCCTGACTGCAGGCTTCGCTCCGCATTTCTAAGCGCATCACAGGCATGTTGGATCTTGCCCGTGGTAAGAAAACAAGACCAGCTCTCTCTCTGTCTTCTAAAGTGAACACCTGTCAAGCAAATTTAAATACTTTAATTGTAGTTTAAGTTGCCACAGCACAGCAGCCACAGTGCCTCTAAATTTTCCCACAACCAGAGCATTTCACCCTATATATGTTTCAGTGGCACAACAGGGAATCTTTCCTGGAACTCAAACCCTCGATGGCCCAACTTTAATACCAGCACCTCTTCCTGCCCGAGTCTGTAACTGACGTTGCAATTCTTCCTCTGTAGCAGCATGTAACCCTTTACCACAACCCTTTCGCAGCAACACTGAGAGCGGCATCCTGGTCCAACTGGTCCGTCAGCAAATACTGCAAACTAATTATCGTGAAAAATATTAATAATTCATTAGTGGCCCAAGCTTTATGACAATTAGCCTAATTAGCTGGGAGTTAATGAGGGGGCCTGAGGACTCCCTCTCTGTCACTTGCTCCTGGTGCAGGATGAGAGAGGGACTTTGTGAGACACCTTCTTAATCCCTCCAGCTTTAATGAGAACCAGGTTTCATACTGCTCTCCACTTCAGAAGTCCTCAACATGGGTGGGGAGGGGGACATCATTTGATGGACAGGAAAGTGAATCTTGTCCCACTTTCTGCACCACAAACTAGGGGCTCTGCAGCATGCATAATTATAGCAACGCTAAATAAGTCACGTTTGAGGGCGCTGTATATCCAATTCCTGGGCAGCAGCTTACATGGTGGTTAGAATTATTACCCTGTAATCAATAGGTATCAGGTTCAATTCCCACTTCTACTGTTGTACCACTGATTAATGTACTTACCTTGAATCGATACATTAAACTTACCCTGATATAAAAATCACAACACCCAATACAGAACTGACTTCAGAAGTTCTTGGATGAAGTGGTCAGCAGTATAAGGGATTTTAGCAGACACAAGGAAATTGGGCATTTACTGCAGTTACAGTATTCAGCTATTTTTTTTTTTTCCCCACAACTTTGACTTTACAGATTTGTCACAGACCCCACCTGAAGTGGACGGCATTGCGCAGTGCTGTGTTGCCGTAGCGATCTTTGGCGTAGACTGTGGCGCCATTGCTCAGCAGGTACTGCACCACCTTAAGGTGGCCCTCACAGGAGGCAATGTGTAGTGGGGTCCGTCCATCATAGTCCTCCATGCTCAGGTTGGTGCCCTTTAGGAAGATAAAATCAATGTGCTCTAGCAGAACATGTCTTTCCAGTTACAAACACACATACACACATGGTATATATAGTTACAAATGTAGATTTGCTCAGTTGAGCTGACAGTTTTCTAGTCAGAAGCGTCCTACTTGAAGCAGTTCTATTAGCATACAATACCCTGCTTTGTGTACAGAAATAGCTATCCCAGGTGTCCTGCTGTCGCCACAGTGGCCCAAGCCGATTACTGCAAGTAGTACCAAAGGGAGTTTTTAAATCTCTAAAAATCACAAAACAATGTTCCTGTAACCATTTAGTTTATGTCCAGTTTGCATATGTAAATGAATCTCTGAATTACTCAATACCTGAATGAAGGCAATACACATTTGAAAACTAAACTTGCCAATCTTTCCAGTTGATCTATTTACTGTTGGGAATGGTTTCCACCCTGGTGCCCATACCATACAAAGTGTTTTAACATTCATCTTTGCTACATTTAAGCCCTATTCTACATTCCTTTCCGAGTAACTTTCAGACCAACAACTTGTTGCAACACCGCTTCAGGACTGACCACTCAGCTTGGAACAAACGTCCAGGTAAAGCTGTGATCCCTTTACTACTGGGCGACTTGGGCAACAATGTCTTTGGGAAACGGCACAAGAAATAATAATATGCTTAACAACAATGGCATCTAGCACCCAGATGCTTTAATGAAGCAGATGAATCCTGCATTAAAGAACTACTCTGCACACATTAGTTCATTTTTCTACAATTGGGTTTTTATGAGTTCTTTGCTTGATGTATTTTACCAAGAATAATGAGAATTGTTTAGCTCACATTAATTCACCAATTTGTTTTTGTAGATCATTTACTGTATTTTATGAAGCCATTTCCATTTCCATCCAAAAAAAAAAAAAAAAAAAAAAAAAAAAAAAAAAAAAATAAAAAATAATAATAATAATAATAATAATAATAAATTGACNAAAAAAAAAAAAAAAAAAAAAAAAAAAAAAAAAAAAACTCATTAGTACTTAATGCAAAGATATAGCCACAAACATAATTACTTTCAGTAACTCTAGTATTAATATAGTGTAATATTTTACAATATCCTCTTAACACAGACTAAGCCAATACATAATAAAATCTATATAATTTGTCATGAAGCCATGTTTTTTTAACAAAATATGCAGGTCATCACTGTTGTGGGTGGCAGGCGCACTATTTGCAGTTTTACAGTGTTTTACTGAGAACAAGGGTCCACTCCCACAGCTGCTCTTTAAAAGAGAAGTGGTGGGGAATACATTCTTGTTCAGGGCTGAATATTGCACACAGGAAGCAAACGGTAGCAGGAATTGTGGGTATGTCAGGTGTGTGTGTTCTCATTGGACATTGTGAGGAGGCCCAAAACAATGCTGGGAATGTCAGGTTTCCTCCATTCAGGTTAAACAGGCTAAGGATGCTAAACTGGTTGGCGCAAAAGGGAGTGTACCCCCTGCAAAGAGCCCAGAGCTCCATAGGAGTAATTTCCACAGCAGGTACAATGACCAAGCTGGGGGCATTGAACCAACACACTCCTGCATCAGATATTCAATACCATCACAGTCATGGTGTTGAGAAAGCTTACTGTACCATTTCCCGGATGGCTTCCAGGGCTTCGAGGTCCCCGATTTTTGAAGCAGCGCAGGCCAACGTGGGTGTCAAGGCATCACGGATGGCCTCCAGCTCCTGCAAGTATCAGCAGACTTACTGAATACTTTTACTGGTGTACAGTCCAACACTGGTAGCTTTTGTCCTGCTGAGTCACACCAACCGCCAATCTTGGTTCTCACCTCTTTGCAGCTGATGCTCAGTGACTTGGCAATCACCTGAAGGAAGCGGCTGTCACGCAGGGACAACTTTGCCCCCTCTAAATCGGCAATCATCTCCCCTCGCAGGTTCCGACTCATCATCTGAGGTCATAGCACAGAACAACAGTTCTGAGCAGTTAACTGAAAGATCCAGTACAGTTTAAGATGCATAAATAAAACACCCCTATTTACAAAAAGCCAGAATTATACTGAGGGGGGGGGGGGAGAGACTGTAAGCTACTTCTCAGAGATTATGTGCTTGAAGAGCATCCCAACATGAGTCTAGTACTTCCAGAGAGTCCTGTTCATGGTTCTGTTTTTATAGTCTGGAAGCAGTAGACAGTTGGTAGCACAGCAGGTAAAAATTCCAAGATCCTGGCATTAATCCACCACTACAGAAGGCAGTTTAACAGAAATGCTGAACAATAAAAGGAAGATGTGCAAGTTGCTTTGAGTATAAAGTGGTGGCTAAGCAAAGCACCACTCACGGGGTGTATGAACATGCTTTGCCGTACATGTGGAGGCATGTTGCAGTCTCCAGTTTACATGCGAGACTCACAGGCTACCTGCATTCATAAAAGGAAGTCTGTGCAGGAGGCTGAGAAACTGGTTCCACTATGCCAAAGGCAGCCCAACATCCTTAAACACTCCTCAGACCAAATGTCAGGTCTGCTGTCTAGGTGCAGCACAGGCCTCTTTAGTTTGCTATATTCTCAAGTGTGTGTAGGTTGGAAACCTGACCCAGTGCTGAATGAACCTATAAAGCATGCTGGTAGAGTCCAGGTGTGGACAGAGCTCCATTGCTGTGAAACCAGTGACAGTGGTAGTGCGCAAAACATTGAAAATTACAAGGCAGGTATCACATTTAGACATGAGCCAATCAAGTATTATGAGAAGCAGTTGCTAATGTGCCCACCTGCTCCTTCTGGCTCACCAGACCATACACCTGAGCACCTGTGACTGGTTGAATACTTGGCGGGGGTGTCTGCTATTGAACACTACTGATTTCTGTACCTTCCTCTTCTCCTGCACACTGAGGTCCTGCTTCGCCAGAACATAGGACAGCTTGGACAGGGCTGCCTCTGGTGTCATGTCGCAACCTGGCACCAGTCCTGCATCAATCAGAGCCTGGAGGTAGAAAATGCAGGGAAGTGAAACACACAAACATCCTAAAGCCTCTGATACTTGTAGATGTTTGTAAAAAGACTGACTGAGTGGAAAAAATGACCATATCCAACATAAGTAATATCACTTAAAAGCACAAAGAACAAAGCTAAAGAGTATGCGAGCAAAAAAGACGACTGAACAATAGCTTATTGAGAAACGGTGTTTAAGAATACATCCAATGTTTCTGTGGGGGGGAGGGGGTACTTCACCTGCTCTACCTGTTATGACAAGTTGTCTAGAGTCCCTTTGCTAAGACAGAAACATGCTCACAAACATACGGACCTCACTGGTTGTGCAGCCATTCTTTGAGCACAAATTAAAAATATGGTACACAGAGGGTTTCATCTAACAGCTCCTTCAGGACCTCCAGTTCTTCCAAAGGACATCAAGCTCTCTTCAAAATGAAACTGCATTAAAATCCACTTTTATGTATCACAGAATGCTGGGTGAAGTCATAACAGGACATGTGAGAACTGCCAGTTGCAAGACCCCCTCCCCCAAACTCTCAGGCATCACTGCAATCCATACTCATTGCTTAAACAAAGTTATTAAGGCCAATAACTGGATTCAATGTGGAGTCTGGAAACAAAAATTCTGTTTACAGGCCACTGGGATAGAAGAATATGAACAGAGTAGCATTTAAGACTGTGGACTTTTTATTAAATTGCACCACTTGTGTACAATATTCACTTTGTGAAATAACTATTGACAGCAGAAAGAGTCACTCTGCAAGAGCACACTGGCAGTGAGCTCAGAGAGAGACAGATATGCTTGCTGAAGCCACATCTACCTGTATCTGCTTTCTCTGGCCTTTGGAGGCCACTGCACTGTTTCATTGTTAAAGAAGAAACACGAGCTTAGCCACTGTGCTGGTTAAGAACCAGTTTTATGCATCCAGAAAGAATGAATCCTATCTGTTTGGGGAATGACAGATTACATGTGTCAGTGTGGCACCATTTCATCTTAATCCCATGAGAGGGGTGCAAGCTGAAGCTCATGTGACAGGGTGAGAGGTCATGGCTGATTTTATGAAATCCATACTGGTTGTCTGACTGAAAAAAATGGGCGGTGGTAAAACAAAGACAGGCACCTTTCCTGTGGCATAGCTGGTGGTCACGCTACCCCGTAGACACTGGGTGCAGTTGACTATGATCACGCCCCTATCGGTGGCCATGCGGAACTCTTCCAGCAGGTCGGTGCGGTTGTTGGGGGCGTTGCCACTGCCGTAGGTCTCCAGGACAATACCCTCCATGGGGGGCTGCAGGAAGGCTCGCACCTGCAAGACACAAGGCCATCAGATATCCACTTGCCTAGCATATCCTATAGTTCCCTACAGGATCCTCTCAATAGACCACAGACTTAAGCCAAAAAGACCAGGGTAAGGATAGGGCAGATCAGCAAACTCTGGAATTATGGGTCTCTCTATGGATTTTTTCTCCTACACAAAACCTCACTTTTATCTGTGTCATTATGTTTTCAAGGTCAAGGAAATAGCAGGACACCTGGCAGGCCCACATCTGACACCTTTTCAACCCCCAGAAATCAACCACCCCCCCAACCACCTCCCCACAGAACACAGCATCCAGTTGGGAAGAAAACTCCTCCCTCAATAAAGTAAACACCCATGTATCAGATGCAGCCATAAAATAAGTTCCAAATCTGTTGCCTGCTGACACCTTGTTGTGCTTTTCTTTTGGGGGGCTTCACACCTGGCAGGGGGTTACCGTACCCTTGCCGCCTATACCTACATACTTGCCAGGGCTCCACCAACGGGCCCAGGGAGGATTACATGGCTGGATTTATAATAAAATGCCTACCCTCCCCCACCACCAGCCCATCTGCTTGCTGCCTTCCCTGGTCTGCCAGGTCTCTGGGTGGTCCGGCAGCACAATTAAATGCCCGTCTTGGACCGCACCTGGCATCTCCAAACAAGAAGCCCAGGCATATTTAAAGAGAATGTGACGACCATAAAATGCCACAGTATGCAGAAAGCTTGCTTAGGGGTGTGGTGTCAGGGGACTGTGGTGGTCGGTTGTGGGTACATCCCTGGAAACCAGCCTGCAGTGAAACACTGGGGATTACACATAGCATCTGCAGAGAGCTGGGTGCGGAACGGGTGCCTCCAGACATCCTGCTATGTAGTTTCCTTGGTGGGTTTATCCTTGTAAGGCAGAAACACTAAATACTAACAGCTCCGAGCCAGCATCCAAAAAGTGGTCATGTCAGTGTGATTGGAGCTGTGCGGTCCCCATCTGTGAGAAAGGCGACCTCTTAAAGAGAACCAGGAGGAGCACAACAAACAGCAATTAAATGTGCCTCATGCAAAAAATTAAATACAGCCATAAAAACACATAAAAAACAACTAGGCCTGGGACACAGGAGCAGCAGTGCCAGCATTGTGGTAGTAAAGCCAGCGCCATCCCCATTTAATACACGGCACAATAAGTGTTTCAATTTCTGTGCCAGCTCCCTGGCCTTTTGTTGACAATTAGACATGCCTCATAACTCCATCCTATAATTCAGACAGAAAGTACCACAGACAGGTTTGAATCCAGCTCAGCTGGCAGACACTGACACGTTCTTATCAAAGTCAACACACACACACACACACACACACACTAGGCAACTGCAGTGAACTGCATTAGATTGCAGCTATGTGGGGCTTGTCATCACGATACCCATTTAGTTGAGTGCCGCTATCCTACAAGCCAACATTTCAGTAAACCTTTTACTTCCATGGGGTCGTTATACAGTTCTATGCAGCACCGGCACATCTACATTTTACTCTTTGGAGAACCGGGACTTTTCTTGAGTACTAGCATTTCCCTTCTAAGCTCCAAGTTCTCTTTTCGGCTCACCAGATTCTCTGGATGAGCTGCTCTCCCAGCAAAACACTGCTATTATACATGGTCATTGTTCATAACAGGCCTCATAGCTATGCCATTATGTCAGGTGTACCAGAGTACGCAGCAAGTTGGCTGGCACATTACTTTCCTAACATTATAAATCATGAAATTCAGCCACACTTCCTAGTATCTTTTATTCACTGGAGACATTCAAATTTTAACACAATACTTTGTTGATACAGACCAATATTCAAAGAAACATGCCAAATAAATGGCCATTTGTTTTTTTTAAAAACACTGGCAGGCACCAAGTAAACCTCTTCTTGTTACACCAAGTCAGCTCTGCATTGAAATAACTTTATTGCAAGCAAGACCTGTGTGAGGCATCTGTCTAAGCCCATTTCATTTCATCTGCAGCACACCAGCAACAAATGGCCAAAAAAGATGCCGACTGGGCAGGCAACCGAGACTGTTTTTCCAGCTCACATTAAATCCTGAATCACTAATTCCTGGTTTCTCTAGCTGACATATCAATGAAATGGTCACATGATCTGTGTATCATCCTTGTTCTGTGGCACATTTGTTAAAAAAGGCTGCAGGGCATGAATGTCTGTAGCCCAGGGACCCCTCACATTAGCAAGGAGGATCTCCTTTAGTCTGTAGAGAAGCATGCAAGCTCAGCAAAGGAACAAAACAAAAAGGTAGAACTGCAGTTTGAATTGAAGTTGAATGAGGGCTGGAAAGAATGAATTAATGAATGAATAAATAGCCCATCACTCATCATCTGCGTGTCACAGACTGTTGGTATCAGGCAGTTCATACCTGCTCAACTGATAACTGACACTGATACTCTCTTGGGACAGGTATATCCGGGCATGGATTACAGAGCAAGGAAGGTAAGATGAAGGTTATAAGGTTAAATCCAAACCAATAAAGTGTAGCTGGTCAAAAACAGTAAAAGTGAACATCATGACAGATGGGTGCAGAGGGGTGCCAGTGGTCAAGGACGGGGGATGCGGTTCTCACAGTGTCGGCTGTAATTCCTGGGAACAAGCGCAGGAGTCCCACATTGCGGTTCATGTGTGTGTGGACCAGGAACTTGGCTGTAGTGTTGGCTCTCCACACCGTGTCCCAGTTTACTGCATATGAAGGGAGGGGGGGGAAAGGTGTGGTAAACTTAAATGGGGAGCAAAATGTTTTAAGGGTCCACAGCACAATGCGGGATGGCAGCCAGACAGACGCAGGTGAACCAACAGTCCTAAGTGCATTATGCTCACAGGCCCAGAATGATAAATGGTTAGAGATTTATCAAAATTTGTCAGAAAACAGATGGAGATATTACCAGAACATTCTTGCACTCCACTTGTAAAACATCTAGCCTAGCTAAACAATAGCTCTGCAATAGCATTCCCGTTGTTCTGAAAGCCATTCGAATTTGTTTTCATGACCCTATGATAATTTATCCTCCACCACAGCATGGACAGAATGGCGTGGGGGTTGGTCTGGTTTATGGCACATTTATCCCTGCTGTTTAGGGCCAAGACCCTCCCCGCATACACCAATCTGGCTGAGTATCACAGACATCATCTCTGGTTCTCCCTTCCAGCCTTCGAAAGACTTTTAATCAGCAATTACACCCCTTGGTGTAGTGAGAAGCTGGGGAGGTGCACGCATTAACGTGGCATGTCACCAGGCAGCTTTTGATTTGCTTTTGTATCTCCCGGTGTTATGCTTAAATAGAAATGTGTGTTAGATACTGTCAGTGGCTGTCACCAGCATTGACCATATATGAGCAAGGGAAGAAGGAGGGTGGAATACCAGAAAGGAGATGAAATACAAGTTAAGACACAGATTCCAGCTAGATGGGGCTGGGCCAACTCTTTGTTTTGGAGCTCCAAAGTGCAGGTGACTGTGTTTGTCATTCTTCGGTCATCAAACCACCCCGACAGGAACAGATAGGAATTTCCCTCCATGATTCAGACTGAGATTCATTCAAAACAAGTTCTGAAGGTGTGGACGAGGACTCGTTTCAAATGTGCTGCTATTATTAGTCTTATTTTGTTTAGCCTTTTTTGCAGAAGCTTACCATTTTACCCTTTTATACAGCTGGATGTTATACTGGAGCAATTACTCAAAATAATAACCTTCCGGTGACAAAGCTGTGTCCTTATCCATAATCTGAACAAGCCAACAGCTGGAATCACTGCATTGGCACATGGGGGTATGGGTTTGCCTTCCAGATTTGGGCAGTGTCCCACTTAATCTCCTCCTGGTCATAAAGATGTAGACAGAATACACAACCCTGCTGTTCAACAGTGACAAGATCAGATGGAAAGCAAAGTGCTCTCCTAAACTAGGAGATATACCACTTCAGCAGCCCTCAGATGTACGAAAAACTCAGAGCTATGGTTACAGCCTAAAAGACCATCAATGGATCTGCACTCCAAAAGCTGCAGAATCTGATCATTTGCTTCACTTCAGTAAGATTTCTACACCCCTCCACCTCAAAATCAAAAGCCAGGTTCTTGGTTTTGGCTCTAATATGGCCAAATGAGCTTCCCCTTTCCCTCAGAACTGCTGAATCCCACTTAACGTTCAAGAAGCTTCTCAATACATATTTTTTTCAGATTCCCACTTCTTATCGCCTACCTGCTCCATATACTTTTGATGCATTATAATTTAAAAAAAAAAATACTCTGCATCAATTCTATATGCAGTTATGTAATGTATTCCAGGAAAAAAAAAAAAAAAAGTGGTATTGGACTAAGTGACTGTACTCTGAGAGTGACCTGTATCTGTGTCTGTTCGTGGGCAAGATGTATTTTTCTTTATTTGGAGTTGCACGTTGCTTTGAAGTAGAGTCTGCTAAATTAATAAATGGGAAAAGCCCAACTGGAGCTACAACCCCAACACAAAACACAAACTAAGGGAGGGTCAAGAAATAAATCTATTACTTTTGATGTCTACTTCAGCATTGGCCAGTGGCGGGAGATTGGGGGAAGCAAAGGCATTGAAACTTCCAGAATCCACCTTGGTCACACGGTTGCCCCTGTACAGCTTGTGGTGGAAGTACAGACAGACCTGGAAGAGGGGAGAACAGGAGCTGGAAATAATGTTTCGCTATAGATGCTCTGCAGAAACAACCACGTCTTCCTCAATCAGTATCAATTTTATAGGTTTATCCCCCCTCAGAAAACTCGCAGATCATATGGCAGTCAGTATAGCGCAATAAAACGTAATCGTGTTGTCTGGTGTTGTGTGTTGCAGAACTTATCTCTTTGTCCCTGGTCATCTCATTGTGTAGTTATGAAATAGAGCAATAAGTGGCAGGAGGATGACTGAGCCTGATATCAATCGCAGGCTGCTGTCCCCTGATGCCATGGAGATTATTGCAGACTGTGCTCTGACGCATAAACCTTGTCTCACCCAAAGATCTTGTTTGACTGGCGTTTTGGGGATTTTTATACTAGAAGAGCACAGCTTATAAGAACAACCTAGCAGTGAGCAGTCACCCCATTGTAAACTTCTAGATCTACGTACTTCTCCATATCCTCCTGCCATATGCTCAGCAGGGTTTATATACAGCACATAACACATGAGCTGTGGCCAGGCTACTGGGGGAGTAAAAATTACAAGTTTAGAAGAAATCTATGCTCTAATTACCTTCCCTCAAATCTTAAAAAAAGCAGATGTCATCAGGTGACAGTTTCTTGAAGCTCACCTCAGGAATTACAAACTGTCCAGCGATCAACAGCGCCCCCAGGAGGTTGTCTCTTCCATCATTCCTCATCTCATAGATGGGCACCTGTTTTAAAGCAATCAATTACCATGGTTATTCAACTATTATTATTATTAAATGGTTTTTGTGGATTCTGTACTTTACTCAGGTCAGTCCTCAAGTGAAGAAAATTGCATGCGAGTCAGAAGTGTAACTAATGCAGTGCTCCTGGATCATTTAAGGACAGTGATGGCAGTGTCACCCTTTTATGTATTTGCAAAGGGAAGGTAAGGGGGGCAGGTTCAGGGGGGTGAACAGCGTACCTGCGAGCCGGTGAGAATAACCGGCTTGCCAAGATGCTCGCACATGAAGGAGAGCGCTGATGCTGTGTAGGCCATAGTGTCTGTACCGTGCAGCACCACAAAACCATCATACTTCTCATAGTTTTTCTGCATTTTTCAGAGGGAACAGTGAGGAGGAGGAGGTGCCTGTCAGCAACAGGGATGTGTCTTTTCACAATACCCGACTGCCATCTCCTGGTTAAAAGACTTATTGCATCACACAGCCGGAGAAAAACGTCACTGGCAGATAACAGCAAGACGCAACCTCACAAGAAACCACCATAACAGGATTACACATAGGTGACAGGGCTCAGCTGGTCACAGTTTGAGATATAAAACTTCTAGGCACCTCTATGTCCTTTGCAATAGAGGCCCAGTCATCTGTGGTCATGTTGCAGGAGTCCAGGAGTGGTGAGTACTCCAGCACTGTGTACACTATCCTCTTGTTCTGCCGTGAGAGCCTGCAGGGTTGGGGGTATAGAGGAAGGAGGACACCAGAGACACAAACATCCACTTGTAAGCAGCAGCATCTGGGTGTGACACTGAGTCACTTTGAAACAAATGCACAGAAGCTCAGGGCATTTAAAGCAGTGCAGATTGCTTAATCATAAATATTTAGGCATCAGGATAAACAAACAAGCTGATTCAAATGCAGTAAAACAAAAGAATCATGTTTTACCACATCTAGTCTTCGTTTTCTGGGTTTTAATGGATACAGTGAGAATTGGACTGGGTTCAGTTCTCACCACAGCTGAAAGTGCTAAAAAAAGATGAAGCCTTTAAAAATTGTTGGCTTCAAAAATCAGAGAGTGGAGGTAGCGGTTGTGGGTGTTGGGGGGGGTGGGGTCGACTATGTCTGCCTTCTGCTTTATTTCAAGGATGTGCACCCCTATTCAAAGGGACCATTGGACAATTACGGTGGGATGAAAGAAGAGGGGAAAATGGATTAAATCCTGTTTGGGTCGGAAAACTGGCTGTCAGAAGTTGACTGATTCTTATTCCTGGATTGGGGCAAGCAGTGATGGGGATACGAGCACTTGGGGAGATGCCCCGAGTCCCAGTCAAAAAGGGGGTGCCTCATCTCTTAGCAGGGGGCTTCATGTCCAAGTTAAAAGGGGTCGGCCAGTCGCCCGCAGCCTTACATGCATATATGCATGTGGCTCTAAGTGGTGTTAAACATGTTGTCACATGCTCCTCCCATGCTCCTTCCATGTCCTCCTTGCTGAGAAGCTGATCCCTGGGCGAACACTGAAGCAGCTGTGAAAAGATTGTCTTTCTAATCCCCTTTAAGAGAGAACAAGGCAGAGGCACCCTTATTAACATGTACACCAGCAAGAAATGGGGGGGGCCTCCTTTTTTGGGGGGAGTTCAGTGGAACAGCAGGGGTTGGAACCCAGCATACACACCCCCTCATCCAGTGAACAGAGCCCCCCGATACAGTGTTAATTAACCCTGACTCACGAGACAACACTGCGACATATGCTGTTGATAATCTCGGTATGAGTGTGTGCGGAAGAAGGGGAGGGCTGTGAAGAACTTCATTCAAATCGCCAATTAGTCCCTCGCCACTTGCAGAGGAGAAGCACATATTTACATAGGTGAGTTCTGCCAAATAAGGTTTAATCCTGCATCCGTGAGGTCATAAAGCGATGCTCTGATCCCCCCCCCCACGCACACACAGAGCACCACGATGACACACTGACGACATCCCCCCAGTCGTGATGCTGGATCAACTGCACCTTTTCAGTCCTCTTAGTGTTACAAAAGCACCAAGGCACAGATTTCAGAAATTAGTTTGAAGAAGAGGCACAAACATGAATGCATAACACATGCAAAATATCAAAACACTGAAATGTGTGTAAAAAGTCTTTGTTCACAAAGAACAGGCCATAAAATTTTCAGCCTGTAAATGGTGGTAGCAGGGTGAGTCTGTTGAAAAACTACAAAACCCCTTTCTGTTATTTATGGCTAAAAATTTCTTGTAATTGTAATTCACCCTGTAAAACTGAAACTGGGGATGATTTAACAAAAAACGTAATTAAAATATGTAAAATACATAACCAACAGGGGGTGAGGGGTGACATATGGCAGTGCTCCAAGCCACGATCCCAGTGGGCTCAGGGACAAAAGACAGAGCACCTTTTGTCTTAGCAAACACAAACACAAATCCTACAAAGTACTCCATATTCTACTGACATAAAGTCTGGGTGCCTTTGCACTCTGCATGGAGCCCCAAGTTTCAGCCCAAGAGTGTGTTTGAGCAGATTAGCAGGTATAGCCACCTACACCCTACCAACATGACAAAGCCCCAAAATGGTGCCAGCTCAACCTAAACAGGAGACAACAGGGTTCCCTTAGATGCTAATAGTACACGCCACCTGCCCCTTCACATTGTGCGCGCGCGCGCACACACACACACAGAGTTCACAAAGGATCAATGAGCCGAGTGCAGATTAGGACCCTATGAGCCGCTTTACCAGAGCAGCTGCACAAGGCCTGATCCACACAGCACTGCTGGCTCCTGTAATATGACCATAGTGTTAGAGCAACACTGGAGAGCAATTCCTCCTCTGCCTCTACTGGAAATATGGACACAAGAATATTTATGGACCTGAAAGACTCCAAAATGCAACTCTTTTTTTTACTGAAATCACAAACTTAATATCACCATCATATAGCTATCAAAAGTCACCACAGACTTATCATAACTGTCTGATTTTTTTCATGCTTGGTCCATGCTGACCATGCTTGGTCAGAGGCTGACTGAGTTACCCCAAAGCATTTTAGTCATTTGGCTAAGTTCTAAGATAATGTCCTGTTACCTTCTAAGAGTGTAGTTAACGTTTTTGGCTGCTTTGGAAGAACTCATCAGCAAAATAAACAAATAAATTAGTAATAATAAAATAGGGCCATTCAAGTTCAATTAGACCAAGTGCAACAGATTTCCTTTGAAATCTTTTTCCAAAAACTCAGAAGAAGAGTTGAAACGGTTCAGTCCAGGCAGTAAACTAAAAACATGCTGTTTGTTGTCTGAGGGGGCTTTTAACCTTAGCACTCCAGAATGGCACTTGAATTGCCAGGCCCTGCAGAGCAACTATGTTCATCTATGCAAATCATGCTCACAACAGCTCCTTTGGGCCATCACAGTGACAAAAGCAGTAGAAATGCGATTTGATCTAGCACCCCGGCAGTGCCTTGGAGCAGACTGGAAACAGACAGGGCAGCCCACAGCACTACAGGGAGCAGCAGGTCCACAGCCAGACCACTCAGCCACACACATGCTCTGCTACTGCCACCACAGTACCCTTTGGAGAGCTCGTCCGCGTGCTGCGTCGGCGCCCTGTCAAAGATAACATGAACATACTGTTCAGCGATAGACACTCCTAGGGCATGCTCGGAAAAGACATGTACACTTCTGAATTTTTCGGTCTCCAACCAAGCTCCTCTGCTTGGTTTCACTCTCCCTCAGGACTCCCATGCTGCTGCCTCAGCTGAGTCTTATTGAAGCCTTAAACATATTACAGAGAGAAAACGTAGCTGGTCAGAGTCTCCCTGGAATTATCCATGTGCGACTTGGTGTCTTACAGATTTAGGTTTCACAGAAGAACTTCGTATCGTATCTAGCAGACAGAACACCTTGACGCCTACGTGGTAAGGGTGAACTAGAAGCAGTGTAAAGCTTTTCTTGTCTTGCAGACCCCTCTAATGGGGTATTGGAAAAATAATAGGGGGAAAAAAAGGAGGGGCTTCCAGCACAGGCATGTTTCTGTCTGAGGCTAAGAAATCATTTCTGCAATAAATCAGAAAAGTACACTTTGAAGAAGAGGGGAAGAAAAGTGGCAGTTAAAATGGCAGCCTGTTTAGCAGTGAGTTGTACTCAATAAGAGATGCATTTGGCTGAAAGGATTCTTATACAGAAGTGCCACCAAGTAAAATCCAACTGAGAGAGACCCCTTGTTTGGATTTATAGGTAAGAGAAGGAACAAAACTGGCTTTCCTTCGTCTTCTGTGCATGTCAGAGGGGCACAAACATGGAGAGGACATGCAAACTCTCCACACCTTGTGCTGTGTTCAAACCCACATCCACCAAGTACCTCAGTAGTTGTGAGGCACTGGCTTTATCTGTTAGCCCATCAAGTCCTGAAAGGACCCTTAAGTCATAGATTCTCATGACCAAATCTTAATTTTTGACTCAATAGGGTGCCAATTCCCATTTGCATTATAAACAGGCGGCTCTGTGACACAGAGGGAGGTCTTGGTGCCTTACAGCACATGCCCTTTAGTTTGAACACAGGCTTAAGTATAAGTATACAGAATTTGCATGCTCTAGCTGGGTTTGTGTGCGTTTCCTCCAGGTGCTCCAGTTACTTCCTCACAGTCCAAAGGCATGGATTTCAGTTCCCTTAAGTGTTTTGTTGTTAAGTTGTTCATTCATGTGCAACCCCGAGCAACCTTATGAACTTTAGCACACCAGGCCCATTTGTCACCTACTACCTCTCCCAATTCATTCAAATTCACGGCCACCACTTCAGAAATATCCTAGATCCAACTCAACCTCTGCTGTTCTGTTAGTGTGTAAGCGTGCAAATCTGGCTGCAATTGCCCTGTGATATACTGGCCTCCCGTCAGGGATGCACCAGCATAGGCTCTGGACCCACGCGACCCTGGACTACATGAAGCACTGATGAAGGACTGATGAGGTAAACAAAGTACAGACTTGCAATGAATAGGACAGAATTTCTCCTCCAAATCAAAACACTGCACTTCAGTAAAGTAAAGACTTCAAAACAAATTTAGTCAATTTCATCTAAACAAGTTAAAAGTACGTCCAGATGTACGCAACACAGCATGAAGGGAGCACTTAAATGAAAGCCACTTCTATATTAAAAGACAGAAACATGTAAAATACATGAATATACTGCCAATGTCAGGGATTAAGCACAGCACAGTATACTATTGCTCCAAAACCAACATTGCTAATTAATTAAAAAAGTAAATTCAGAGGCAGGAAAACTGTACATAACCTTTTCGCACACTGCTAGTGTTTGTCCACAAGGTATTAAATGGGTTCACCCTCACATGTCTCCAAATCATCTGTTTACACACTTTACACTTGAGCTCATTAATACAGATGGAAAGTTCCATACATGCAGTGAGAAGGGGACTTACGGGAGTACCAGAGTGTTCTCCTGGGGGCCGTAGTAGTCATATAGCCTGGTCTGCTGGGCGTACAGCTCGTCGTGGAGGATGGGCAGCTTGCGCAGGGCTTTGACCAAGGCATTGGGTTCTGGGCAGAGCACTAAGGGATAAGGAGAACGAAGAAGGGATTACAGACCGGGAAGAAGTACCACTATGGAACCTTTGGCCTCATCTACTACAGAACAACATACACAGAACTCCACTTTTCCATTTTAATTCCAGTAAATTTTTTTCCCTTTACTTCTTTTAGTTATTCTTTTTTAAACATTTGGCATCAATGAAATCTTCTGTGAAAACCCACTCAAAAAATTCCCAGTTTGTTTCCTATACCACACATACTGCTTTATTCCCACAAAGCTGCAGCTAGCTATGAGTCAAAGAGGTGAAAGTTGAAAGTTGTCATAAGCTCTGCCAGAGCAGATCTGTCATCACATTTTTCGAGATAACAGAAGTCCTCCCCATACTTCAAGTTCACCTCAGGGACACATAAACCATTTAATTTTTAAGTCACTCACTTGCTTTGATTAACTGTTTGTCCTGGTCAGACCCACAGTGGTCCAGAACCAGTGCATCGCTGGATAGCCACACACATTCACACGCACACTACAAGTACCAATCCACCTAAAAATGTGATATCCACACAGGGGGAGAAGATGCATATTCTAAATAACTTGAGCTGGATTCAAACCCACACCTGAACAGCCCAGACACTGTGAGGCAGCAGGACTCCTCACTGCACCACCATGCTGCCCACATTCAATTTTAAGGAGAACAAAATTATTAATACAGATAGTCTTGGAAAGAAGGTCTCAATAATTGTGTGGAAACACAGAAAACAGTTTTTGGGAAGCTAAACTACCTGGATAGGAGCAACAGCACCCTTCACATTAATGGATCCTAAATTTTGCTAAATTAAATCTATCCTTTTTAAGGTTCAATCCTTCCATTGAGATGTTGTTCATTCTTACAAAATGCATAAGTGACAAATTCATCACACATTAAAGAGAATGTGACATTCACTACACCGTTACACAGATTTACATGCATTTTAAAATACAGACAGACCAAACTCTATGACCCTTTTTATGAACTGAAATACAGTACTACATCCTGAAGCAACCCAACGCTATGGGCCTATTTTTTGCCCAATAAGCAGTAATGAAATACACTGGATGTTGGAAATATGGACACATGTGATAATTAAATGCAGTTTATAGCCTTTTCTGTTTTTCACTTTTTTGCTGGTGCTCCTTTAGGTTGTTTGGTAAACTTGCGGTGAATATACGGATGAAATATAAACTGCTAGGTCTCACTCTATATATCCACACTGTGGAGGGAAAAGAAGTAATCATCACAAAATACAAGCCTCTAGAAGCAATGTCCAAACTGATCTTCCATAGAAGTGTATAGCATGGGATTAAAAACTTCAATCACATTTCATTATCATTTTCACCTCTTTACTTATCCTTAGTTGTATACTGATAAATAGATTACTGTAGTTACATATTTTTTAAGATGCACCTTATGGTAGCACATCAGACCAAACACATAGTAGCAAGAGGTAATAATAGTTTAGAAAATTTTATATACCGAAGTATTCTTATTACTGTAGAAAAACTGAAATGGTGCAGCACAGTAATGGATGTGTGTAAACACCAATAAAACTTCTCTGCTTTCCAAAAGTGAATTCTGTCTATTTTGAAGAGTTCTAGTCATTATATTTTGATATTAAGGGTGTACTGTCACTTTATGCAAGTCTCTCTCCCTCACTTAGGAGGTGCAAATCACTGCTGCTAGTTTGTATACTAGTATAACATTTATTATTATTATTATTATTATTATTATTATTATTATTATTAATAATAATACATTTGGTATTATTATCATTATTATCATCACAACGCTTTTTGCTACTCTTGATTCTTAAATAAAATATATCCCTTTGCAATTCTAGTGAGGCATCTGCAGAGATGTATGGCAAAACAATCATTGATGCTGAAGGCTGTCAGGACTTTTGGCGTTATACCGCCACCTAGTGAACATATTTAAAACACCATCCTGAAGCAACCAACAGGATATTTACCATTTTCATTAAAGATAAAATCAGACAAAAGCAATGGATTCTACTTGCCTGGTATATTTTAATGTTTGTGTCAGAACTCAGATATCTCCTAACTACAGTAAACACTTTTCCATAAGCCAAGCATGTAAGTTGAATCAAGTTTAACATTACCCTTCACTGTAAACTGAGTGTCTATGGGTGGATTCTAAATTTAAGTCCCGCCTGGGGACAGCCTGACACAAACATTCATATGCCCAAACATGTCCCACATCCAAGAGTGCAATGACACTCCAAGGTTATAGCGTTTACAGACTTCTGTGGCCTCCTGTGCAACAAGACCAAATGGCACAAAGTTTTCCAGGAACTCTCTGCACTGGTTGCGCACGCCTGAATAACCCAGCATTCCACCTGACATAAAAATTTCTTTAAGGTGAGAAGGGTTTTGGTCAAAAAGGAAATGGTCAACCTGCCTTCAAGCAATAGGAGTGTTTACCCTGTAAGCACTTAGTCTCTGGGTAAACAGGCCTTTGGCGTTTTCCAGAACATCACAAATCTTTAGGTTATTTTCTGCAATGTGCTGCAGAGTTCGAAAGGTGTTGCAGTAACCTGACAAAATCTGATAAAATCCACTACACTGCAGAAAGATGAGCATCACACTGCGTGAAAAAGCCTCCTGCTCTGTTGAAAGAGCCCACCCTGGTGCCCTCTGTTTGCTTCTATACCCTGCACTTTGGCACTGTGTAACTAACAAATATTAACAGATCCAGGCCTGAAGGACAAGGACACACCACATGGTTCTGTTTCTGCCGCAGCGCATGTAGCCGTTTCCTTTATTGCGCAAACTGTCAAAGACTAACCAGTCTGAGTGCAGCCAGGTTTAATCACCCACATCGGCATGTGTCCTTTATGCAAGTCTTATTTTGTCAGAATTAGGTGGGTGTAGGTGGGTGGATGCATGAGCAATGAAACCGGGAAGACTGTACAAGGGAAGTTAATCTTTCCCATTACTCAGTAGTACTCTCCTCAGTGTGGCTGAACATATCAGATCACATCTGCTGTGCTTAAACTTTAAAGGTCCTATTCATTGGTTGTAGTGTACTCTTCAGAGTAAATCAATGAATATGCTTATATCTTCTCAGATTTCCCCCAAAATACAATTTAGGTGAAGCATTAATATGAAGGATGCAGCAGATGTTCCCATTCTGGGAACGTGACCCTGTAAAGGAGAGCTGGTTGTGCACTGCATTGCCTATATGTACCAGCTGACTGGTTCGAGGGCCAAAAGAGGTCCTGCTGTAGAGCCCTAGAGCAAAAATTCTTCATCAACACAGCTCCAGTAAAATAGGCAGCCAAGTTTTGCCATGTCGCCTCTAATGATCCACAAAGCTATAAGTGGCTCTGAGGAAGTGGTGAGACATGTGGCCAGAGTGTGGGTGGAAATTCACCAAACTCACTCTGAGGATAAGACTGGAAACGTCTCAAATGTGATCAGCATTATAACCTCAGCTACACTAGCAAAAAGCTTCTGTAAAGCAGCTAGATAAAGTCATGTGAACAGAAATTCTGGATTGGAGAGCTGAGGAAGAGGGAAATGTGTCAAGAATATATATGGTGATGCTTTTTAGATGCATAAATGGGCAGCAGGTAGTGTCCTGTTAGAGTCCTTCCCCTACAAATCTAATGGTTCCAGGTCATGTTTACAGCAGGCTGGTACTCAGCAGTACACAGCAGCAGCACTTGTACGTTTATTTTTTGGAATCTGGGGACTTTTTCCCTGGTGTATCGATACATCTCTTAAGCTCCCCTCTTGTTTGTCCTTTGGTTCAATGCGCCATGTCAGCCCTTGAGAAGAGCACTACATAAAAATAAACAATTTCATTACCCAGGGTGCACTAAGTCACACTGCAAGTCAGCTCATGCACCACTTTCCTACTATTCAGAATTTGTCTCCCTTATTAAATAAACACTATATATTGTGAATACCAGCAATATAACCAAGTATCTTTTATTCATTGCAGATATTCTAGTTATAATACTTAATAGTTGAGTGAAACTAACCCATAGCCAACTAAACACTTAATAACCCCCCCCCCCCTCTTTAAAGCACTGGTTCAGGTTCAAGTCCCAACTTGTGCTGATCAACATACTATTTTTTTTGTCAGGTGCAGTAAAAAAAAACCCAGCTGTACAAAGTAAAATACTGTACAGTGGATTATGCAGCACTGCAAACCTTAGACAAACGTGTCAGAAAGTGACTTTTTGCCTAATTTTAGAATAACATTACAGTATGACGTTACGATAATATTTTTAGCTGCTGGCACAAGACTCCGGTCCTGCTTGACCCTTTCAGCGGGGGGGTGTAAATGCCGGAGGTGCAGTGAAACTAAAATGTATGACGCGAAGGAAATGAGATGAAGTAAAAACACGTGTGTAAGGAGGAGCGTCACGCTGAGGGAGACCGTTACACGAACACGGGGCCGCTTGGCTGAACGAGAACGCGCTGGTCCGGTGGAGTTGCGCGCCTTACCGTTGTTGTGGTACATCATGCCGATGGTACCGCCGGTGTTGAGGACCAGGACGCGCGCCTCCGTGCTCGGACTCAGCTCCGGTGACTCTGCGCCCGCGCTGCTCGACAGCCTCCTCCGCCGGTGCACCGACGCCTGGGACTGGAGACACACATCCGAGTGTTCGAGCTGGCTGAGGCAGGTGTTGGACAGAGCCGTACCCAGGGAAGACATCTCTGAGGAGACCGAGGGAAACGAGCGACAGCGCTGCCCATCCGCCATGATGCCAGAGCCGGAATGAGGAGCGCGGGAAGCGCGTGGTCTTAAAGGGACAGCGGACCCGCACGGGGGTGTGTTTGTGCACGTTTCGTTATTTATAACGAATAATATTTGCTCATTTAAATTTATTGTTCAATTTTAACATGTCTACCGTCATTACGGATACTGAGCACGTTGCGACTTTCAAGTTAAAGCGGTTTCAGTTACGGCATCAATAAAAATCATATCAATTCTGCAAAAAAAAAAACAAAAAAACTGAATAAATTACCTTACTGGAGCATTTTACAAATGTTTAGTGCTCTACAGAACAGAAGTTTTGGAAACTGTACAGAGCAAGGACGTTACAAGGGCAGTGTGTTATTCGGTATTACGGGCTCCGGACCACCGGGACCCTGAGATGGACAATCGCTGAAGGAAACTGAATATCAGTTCAATTTATTTTTATACAGGCTTCTTCTCACACAGCGACCCAGATTGCTGAACAACAGATTAAAACAGCATAACCGACGTAACAAATGTACTAAAACAAGCCTACAGGTAAGAGATTAGCTATAAATTCAGTGAAGAGAACTATACTGGGTAAAAGTGCAGAAGGATAAGCACGCCTGCAACTGAGGAGAGGAATATATCATCTACACTCGCGTTTATTCCAGCCAGCCTTTCAGTCTCGGTATATACAGTAAGTTTTAGAACAAATCTGCGTAGCAAGCAACAGCACCAACCTTGCAGCAGTTTTTTTCCATGGTGTCCTTTAGTCGCAGTAGGCTGGCCCATATTTATACTGCGGTCACAATGCAGGGGGTGGCTGCGCAGACCAATGGAGCGGCCGAAACCACACGTATAATAAAGTCCGGCGTTGATCTATTCACCGCAGGACAAGTTATTATGACATGAAAAAATGTAAGATTGGTGACAAAATGCCTGTAACACTTCATAATTATAGAAAAGACACTTTTCGTTGCACCGTTGCAGCTGACCAGGTGAGACTGCCAGTCCCAAAGTAACAGGGAACCTTCTGGATTGCTGATACCTGAAGGAAGGGCAGTCCGCTTGACAGTATTTTAAAGCTCAAGAGAACGTCATTTGCTATAAACAAACATATTAATTTTAATAAGCAAACCAATAACCCCTTTGGTATTTGTGGATGAGGTGGGTGTCTGGGTGTTCACCTTGCTGTGGGAGACTACTGAAGATCATTCCACCTGGAGGGTTTCACAAGCTTCTCTCCCCAGTGTTAAAGCAAGCCTCAGGTGTGCTACCTTTTATTTGTACCTAACCCCACTGGCCCTCATAAACTTCAAACAAGTTTGGACTCCAATGATGCAGCATCACTGTACTGCAGGGTCACTGACATTGAATGGTGTTTTTATGTGGTTGCCAAGTCAAATAAAGTGTGTTGTTTTATGTTACCTCTTTCCTGCACTGGATTGGGGGCAGTGCCAGTGGACAAAGACCATTAATAGCATTCATCATCACATCATCAGTTTTTTATTTCTTGACAATTAGCCTCCTCTTTTCAAGATGGCTTATGATCACCTGTCCAATGATTTATTCATTTGTAGAATGTTGGTGCTCAGAGCAAGTTATCTTGATCAACAGAACTGCAAGAGTGCAACTGCCTATTATATTATAATTGTTGAAGATGATTTAAAGTAGACTTATTTAATTATTTTAGTAGCACTTTTTTTAGCCACTCACGGTTTCTTTTTCCTGTTCCTTGTTTTAAAATGCAGTATATGCAAACAAATAACTTGTTTGTGCTCTGAAAATTTAGTGTTAGAGCACTTCAGCTTGCAATAAAAATAGTGATTGAAAAACTGCATAAGAATAATTTGTAATCAAGGTTGATAAATTTCAAGGGGTTTGAATTCTTTTGCAAGGCACTGTATATATAGTACCTATACTTTCCAATATTTGCAAGATCTTTGCAATTATCATCCAAAACAAAAGCAAATTCTTTGGCTGTAACAGTCATTGCATACTTTTGAAGGATTTTCAGAGCAACCAAATAATTGGACTGTGTTTGTTTAAATGCCTCACAGATACAATGGTACTGTGGTAGTATGTTTTAAAAAATAATATCAACTGCACATGTTTTTGGCAAGAAGTTGTGTTTGCATAAATGCTTCCAAGACATCAAGATCTGATTATAAAAATAAGATACTTCAAGTTTATCCTTGAAATTGCATTTAAAATATGAAACACAATCCCACTCATGTACAAATATTACACTGGGGAAAATATTCTAAATTTTGTCATTATAATTAAGGTCTTTTTTATTCCAGTTGTTTTAAATATAATATTTGAGGTATGGAAGTAAAGTACATTTATGCTTTCCTTATCTCCTGAATTCTACAAAACAAACAGATGGATAGGATGGATATTTTAAAGATAATGTGGTGTGTTTCTCCACTTGTATTGAACTTCCAGTTTTTATGGACAGCAACTGATTTTCCTCAGTGTCAGGGATCAGGAATGAGGTTGAGGAATGTTGCACATTTATGGGATTAATGAGTTAACAATTTACATTCAGTAGGGTGTTTGTGAATAGAGTATAGTTTTATTTTGTCATTTTAAATTACAGTAGTTTTAGCTTCAATCCAGTTGTGTGTGTGTGTGTGTGTGTGTGTGTGTGTGTGTGTGTGTGTGTGTGTGTGCTGTTATGCCAACCCACTGAAAAGGAGAAGGGAGGATAACTCCCATCTTACCCTCTTTTTGATGCATTTTTGCTGTCTTTTCAGCATTTCAGGTATTTACCTACATATTTTCTTGGACTACTTTACAAATAAAATGACAAAATTTCAGTAAAAGTTCAGTATTGTCTTTCTGTATTTTGTGTTTGTACTTTTTCCTGTCTAATAAAATTTAATGGTAAAATGACTCCATGTACTGATATTTTGGTTAGTGCTCCAATTTCTAGGAATGTTCTCTGAGCAATAGCTAGGGGATTCCTGTTTTCTGATAGAAAAAGAGACACAGCACAGCATTGTTGGGCTAAAATTTCAACCTTCCTTGCCGAAATAACAATAAACAAAAGAGAATAATAGGGAAACAAAAAAATGCAACTAAAATAACAGGAAAGCAACATCTGTGTCCATCAGCTACAGGCATCCTGTTTTCCTGCAGTATTCTGTGTGACCACATCTTGCAGCCATCACTGCCTGGCACTCCGGTGCATGGAGTCAGTGAGGCTCTCATTCTACAGTTGTGGGATGCAGCCCCTGCACTCCAGCTTTGCTGAGGACGTTGAGTATTGTGCCTGATGCCAGATTCAGGAGCAGTGCAGGTAGATGATCTGAATCAGTCTCTCAGATGGACCAGTCTCATGTGCTGGTCCTACTCTGGTGTGGTCAATCAAGGGTGACCAGATTTTGGACGATCACCTGTCCTGCCAGGCGGTTGAAACCTGGCCTGCAGTTGGAGTGTAATGGATCGGCTTAATCCTCAACACATGGCACAGAACATGCCTGTCTGCAGCGTGCCAATGGCCTCCCCTTGCATTTGGGGGCATTCAAGGCATTATGGAACTACTAAATGTGGCCTTTGTCTTGCTGGGACAAAGCTTTGAATTAAGACCTTTCTGAAAGTGACCTGATCAGGCATTGCTCCATTTGGATTTCACCAGCTAGAAGTGCATCTCACTAGTTTTTTTGTCTTTGGCAAGTTGCAGTTCCTCACTATATGCTATTGTTGGTCAGCGGGCAAAAAACAAATTTTGTGTTCAACTTTTTTTGAAACTACACAACCTATATCTGTAGCCTTCTCATTTCATAGAATGTTGTGTTTCATTTTTCCATAGATATATAATTTGTTTATTGTTACATAGATTATAGCTTTTATTGTTTTACTGCGATAAGCCGTTATCGACGAGTTACGTGTAGTTACACCTCACTGCCAGTAGAGGTCTCACAGCTTTGCATAACCTCACAGGACCTTGAGTCACAGTTAGGATTCAGAAGTACAGTAGAAGGACATATTATGTTAATTTAACTTAAGGGGCGTCAGTTTACATACGGGAAAAATGAACAAAACTGATGACTGTGTATGAATAACACTTACTGCACTGGGCGTCTACTGAGCTATGATGTAACGATGTGATCCCATGATATCACCAGACACCCCGTCAGCATCCCAATCTTTCTCACTACCGGACTGTATAGTGTCCAGTATATTGGTGTATAGTGGTGTTATTACTTATTTATTTATTTATTGTTATTTTAAGCAATTACAATGTGCTTTCCTAAGCATGTTAATTATTATATGTGCTGTTATTGTTTTGTGTACATTATGCTACCATATTTAGTTTTAAAGTTTTTTGTATGTTTCTATGGTGAACCAGTTTTGCACACCTTTTTTTTGACTTTACACCATGTTGGTCCTCCAATTCATCTAAATTGTTTTTCTGTGTAGAATGAAGAATGAAGAATCAAGTATCATTTATTGTTGAACACCCCAGCAGGTAGACAAGGAAGCACAAAATGAAGATCCCCGGGCCCACAGTAAGTAGAACAGAGTGGAAGAAATTTAAGAGAATGAAAAAAAATTAAATTAAAATAAAAAAATAAATAAATAAAAAGATAATACAACATAGATAAAATTGAAGTAAAATCTGTGTGAGAAAGTGCAGTCATGCAGATTCATAATAAATAGACAAATATAAAAATGGACAAGTACACATGCACATATTAATACTAGATGCCACTTTTACTTTGTGATGAGCCTCAATTATTTTGGTAAAATATTGACCTGCTTTAAAAGGTCGTGTGAGGGGGAAAATGCGCACCATGCACGGTATTATAAATACTTATACCTTTAGAGATCAGCATTTCAAAAAGATAAGCAATAACTGGTCTATGATGTCCTGTGTTTGTTGGTGTCACTACCCTCAGTTCATTGTTTACCTGTTGCTTCTTAAATAATATGCATTCCTAACTGTTTACATGTAGCTGAGTTACTCGACATGCACTCCTGATTATTTGGATAGTTACTCATGTATCCATGATTGTCGATCTGTTGCTTAGTTAACATACATACACATTTCCTTCACACAAACTCAATGGCAGTAGTTGGCATTGTGGTGCCTAAATGAGACCCATCATTCCCATTAAGAAAACTGTTGTCCAAATTAATAGGTTCTCATTTTTGGTGCCAATGTAGTGGAATGAGCTCCAGTCTCCCTTCCATCATTCAAAAAGGGAACATATTTCTTCACCCACTTTATATCACACCATCTGCCACAGTCTTTGTGTTTCCCATGTGACTCAGTTTCATAGGCAGCTACTTGAGTAATGTGTGCTGAAAGTGATAGTATCAGATAATCCATGCTCAAATATTTGTGTGTATATAAAGCGTTTTGTCTTTTGCAAAATGGAGGTTTGTATAACCTGAGTTGTATGCCGGAGGGGAAACATTAAAGTGTATTATTGGGCTTAGGTTAAAAAAGAATCCTTTTGCTATGATTTCCAAGACTAATTAATGTTGTAATGATGCAATAGCAGAATTTAATATTAAAATAAGTGGCTTATTATTTTACATCTACAGCTTTTGTAATTACATATCTATTTTAACCTGGAGTGCAGAGCAGAGAAGAGTACAGCTTGAGTACAACTATTTATATGATATTCCGTTGCTGATTTGACATTCAAGTCCTGGTTAGAAACAAAAGTGACTTTGCTAACTAGCTAGTGAATAGTTAGCTTAGCGACTGCACAACAGAAGAGAAACAAGTGACTGTTTTTAGAACAGATGTACCATTTATGTTCTCTGACATTAACATCTTTTGAGAGCCAAAGATGGCCATACCTGTGTGAGGTGTAGGTGGATGTGTAACTTGAACACCTTTTAGAGTAGGAAGAATGTGAGGTCAGTATACTGTACTCTTTGGGGTTGGGGGGATGTGAGGTCAGTAAACTGTACACTTTGGGGTTCGAGGGGTTGTGGAGTCAGTGTATGAATACATAAGAGTTCAGGCCAACACTATGTTTTCAGGATAGATGGTGGACCACAAAAAACAAATTGGTTATGTAGAGTCAGATTATTGTGTTCAGTTTAAACTTGTCAGTAGCATTTGTGATTAAATTAAAAAAAAACTTTGGACTAATATTTTAATGTAAATTAGTTTCTAATCCAGCATCTGATTTAGGGGAGGTTTTTCCATGGTTTCTTAGCAAACGTGACTATTGGTTTAGTGGAAATGTGTCTTTAAATCCACAGAAGTCAGCTGACGCTGCGGAGCTTCACAGTAAATCAGTGATATGACCGCGATTTAGGGAAAAAACGCAAAACGTAAAAAAATCATAAGTAACGAGGCAACGGTCACGAATATTACTGAATAAAGTGCTTTTATCTCCTCACACAATATACAAATCAAAATAAAAACGATGGTTCCCAAAACCTCTCTATACAAGTATAAGTAGTGTGGAAACGTAGGATACACATTATGAGACGCGACAAACTCTTCTATAATAAACCGTTAAAAGATGTAAACTTGGATGACGGTTAAAACCTGCCTGATTCGGTTGCATAAATGACAACGTGGCTGGTCAGTAAGTCTGTCTGTCTCGTGGAACGACATCACTCCCGGTCCAATAGTGTAATGAGGATTCCAAGGAGCTCCGCCTACTGTAGCATGCGCACACGGCCACGCTGTTCCTCATTCCCGAACTGCGGTACGAAGTTTTACTCCGTACTGGCACGTGCGCCGTGGACCTCCAGTTTGCAGAGTACAGCCGAGTTCAGGTGGACATTAAGCAGTGTTACAGCCTGAAGTTTGAAGGACAGCCGATCCACCGAAACAGCTCAGCGTAAGAATGTCTGCGCAGATCATTAGCGGGAAGGAAGTTTCCGGGTGAGTTGACAGGAGGTTGTAGACATTATTGTCTGCTTTTGGTACATTTTATGCTGTATTTTTGCGGTGATATGTCCCCCCAAGCAGCAATGCACGTGTGTTGTATTCCTGCTGCAGAGGACAGTCAGATGCCATCGATCCCGAAATGTAGTTTATTTTGAAATGATCACGTAACTTTCGTACGGCTCTTCGCATTTTATGCTATATTGTGCCGTGTGGTGACTGTATGGTGGCTGTATGGTGACTGTATGGTGGCTGTATGGTGGCTGTATGGTGACTGTATGGTGGCTGTATGGTGGCTGTATGGTGACTGTATGGTGGCTGTGGGATGGCCGAATGATGAGCTGAGTGATGGCTCTGGCAGGCTGTATAGTGGACTGTATGAAGACTTTATGGTCAGCTGTATGATGATTGGCCTCTGCAGTAACAGAATGATGTTCTTATGCATGAGAAGAATTAATGAATGCAGACCACTGGATAGGGATGGGTTTTACTTCTAGGACTTCTATTGGACTGTGTCTCTGTTGAACTGCTGGGCATCAGAACGTCAAGATGATGTCAACGTAACCTTTGGACATGTTGCTTTATGTGCTCTGGATGTATTGACAGTTATTTATTTATCTCCAAACAGTCAAAAAGTCTAGTTTAGCTTTTTAGTTGCTCTTTTCAGTATTCTGTCAAGTTAACATATAGTTAAATCAACAGAGGTGCAAAGTCCCAGATAGCCAATGGAATAAAATGCTTGCTGCATGAAACTTAGGGCCCCGGGGGGGGGGCGGGGTGGTTAAAGTACAACAGTGTGGAGAACATCCATTTTAACTGCAGGACAGACTGAGGTCTGCAAGATGAACTTATAATCTCCATTTGTGCAAATTTGTGTTGAGGCCTTAATACTGATAAACATATACATTGGATTCTTCTGGTGCCCCAGATTCCTCCCACAGTCCAAATTGCGTTTCAAGACAATTTGCAACTCTAAACTTTGCTTTGTGTGTGTGTGTGTGTGTGTGTGTGTGTGTGTGTGTGTGTGTGTGTGTGCGCGTGCGCATGCGCAAAAGAATGAGTGTGTATTGGTGTCCTGTCACACAGCTTCAGGACAGACTCTGGACCACCGTGACTCTGTACTGGACAAGTGGTTAATGATGACAGTGAGTCATGAATGGATATTTTAACATATTTATTTTACATACCAGTCTTATTTTTTAACTCCATGGCTTTTTTGAAATGTCATTACTTCAAAAAATATAAAAAAAATTTTTTTACCAAAAAAAGTACAAAATCAACCAAATGATATAGTATATTTACACACAAATTGATAGTGATAACTGTCATTAACAAAAGATAAAAACCCCCAAATCTTTTGATGCTTCATAAAATAACAGCATTTATTTACAAGAGCTGTTGAAATCCAGTGAATGATATTTGAGATGCTTGATTTAACTGTCTAAAACAATTATTTACTTGCAACTTGGATTACTTGTTTATTTTTGGGGGGTCTTGTTCTCAGTGACAGTAGATAATGAGTTAAATGAGTTTTCATTGTGTAAAGGTTCATATCTTCATGTGGCTGCTTCTTTTTACTTGCATAGCTGTGAGTCGAACATGCTCATGCTGAGCTCACACGTGTGTAGACAGCAGTGTGTGTATGTGTGTGTTGGAGAGCTTGCATACAGCTATAGGTGTGCATTTACCAGCAACTTTATGAGTTGAAACCATTTTGGTTAAAGAATTAAAGTCAGAAAAACAGATTCCAGTTTATATTCCACTCTATTGTGGGGTTTCTCCATAAGTTTTCGAAGCAAAGGGAGGTGTCTATGTACTTTGCAAACAACTCTTTCCAATACTCTCTCTCCACAGCTCCCGAGTTGCTCTTGATTCACTCCCATGTCACGGCTTCCGATTGGCTGAGAGGGCCGTGCCTCGCAGACTGCCCCCTCTGTGGTTATTCTTTAAGCTGTCTCCCCTGTTCCTCAGGGCGAGGGGCGGATGTGACAGCCACGCACTGCTTTTACAGCCTGACCGAAGCGGTTTAGCTAGTGGCAGTGGTGCCCCATCCCCCACCTTCACACCCGAGGCTCTTCCACAGAGAGCGAGAGGCCACACTGGGACTATGGCATCGGTGCCAGCTCTTCTCGGCTTCTCTACGGATTCGGCTCCGTTCGGCAGTCTTAAGTGTTTTTTACCTGTCCAACAATAGCTGTTGCTGGTGGAGAAACGGACTGTTTGGGAGCCCACTCTTGTTTGTTTTTAGCTTTGCTTCCCTTCTGCCGCTCCCTCTTAAGGTTATGGTGTCCAGCTTTGCTCCTAGGCTCTATGGCCACTGGCAGTGCTTGGGGGGAAGGAGAGCCCTCTCTGCTGTGGTCTCTGGGAAGTCGAGCTCCGTGTAAGAGCTGCCTCCTCTGCCCCCCTCAGAGCCCTGGTTTCACGGACCCTGTTAGCACTTCAGTCTTGTGGTTCTGTCTCCAGACAGGTGAGGGAGAGGCTGAAGAAGGAGGTGGAGGAAATGAAATCTCAGGTTCCAGGCTTCCGCCCCGGCCTCGTGGTGCTGCAGGTACCCTGGGGGGGTTCCTTTTTTTTCCTTTTTCAAATGTTTTCCATGCCTGTCATTGTTTCACCCTGATGGTGGGTCTCTCTCTGCTTTTTCTGTTGCTTGCTTCTTCAGAGTGATACCAGGTAAGGATTTGCATTATAAGGTTGTGTGCAGTACTGCATATTTGAGGAATCCATCAGGGATCTTTAAGCCCCCCACTTCAGGGTTGTGTCCATTATGGAAGTGGGATCCCCAGCTGCCTGTGGGAGCCAGAAACATTTATTGCACTGATGCATTTTAGCTCAACCCTGACAGAAAATCAATATCAATTCAACCTTCTGCAACGAGACCAATATTATCATTACAAGTTGACGGAAGATTGAACTTAATGTTCATCTTAATTTCTCAAAGGAATACAGTTCTGGCAGATTTTCTACAATAGAATTACTATTGCATTTAAAGGGCATAAGTAGAACATGTTTGCAGAACAGGCCTTTGATGACTATTCTGCAGTGATTTAAGTATATATTTGATTTCCTTTCATTGGCTTATAAATCTCTTCTGCTTTCCCCTGCTCAGTTAGTGAACTTATCACCTAATAAGTCTGCAAAACTGCTGTGTGGGTGGAGGGCACTATGAAGATGTGAGATAAATGCTGTTGATCATTTGTTGATAACACCAGCCCTTTACAGTTGAACTGTGGTTGGACTTTATTCGTTGTTGCTGAACTTTAGTTTTCCAGGTACTGCTGCAAACTGAGCAAACTGAGACTAATAGGAAATGTTAATTTGTGATTTGTGGAAATGTGTGTTCATTTTACATATGTGCAAAAATGAAACTGGTTATTTTTGTGTATGAAATTATCTTAATCTTGATATAAAATTATTTTAATGAAGCATAGAGCCTGCTGTCTTGTTTTCGTGAACAGACAAAAAACTGAACTGAGGTTTTAGAGTCTGAATATGATTATTTGTGTCACAAATGTCCCCCATCAAACTTGTTTGTAAGCTGCAAGTTAAGGCTTCATTCATTATTTCACTTGAATTTATTTGTTGTCAGAAATTAAGAGGACCATACTGAATTTCAGCAGGCAGGCTGCTCTAGAGCAACGAATGAAGTGTATTTATGGGAGCCGACCAGCTTTTGCAGTGAAGGACAGAGTTAGGGGAGTGACACTGGCTTTTTTCCAGGTGGGGGACAGGGAGGACTCCAACCTCTACATCAGCATGAAGTTGAAAGCTGCAGCAGAGGTAAAGACAGAAATAATCCTGACATAGCATTTCTCTCAATGATTAGGTGATGTTCCAAATTACCACCGCATTTTAGGTTAAACGGAATGTATTTGTTCATTTAGTTGACATCTTTACGATGAGTCATAATGACTCGCTCATCTTCATTCGTCTGTATTTTACTGGAGTAGTTCATGGTAAGTACCTTGTGTAAGGGTACTGCAACAGGAGAGGGATTCAAACCAGGGACCTTCTAACTGAACAGCAATAACTCAAACCATTTTCCCATCCCTTCTTAATGTCCTTTATGTTTTTTGAAGATTGGAATCAATGCCAACCACTTGAGGCTGCCAAAGTCTGCCACAGAGGATGAGGTGAGTTTTACATTTAATCAAATCTTGACCTTCGGGGTCATTTGTCAGCTTTGTGTAATTTGTGAAGCAAGGCCGCAACATCTTTCCACGCACACACTATTGTGTGATCCACACAGGTCCTGCACTGCATCAGGGAGGTCAATGAGAACCCTGCAGTCCATGGCCTCATCGTCCAGCTACCCCTGGATTCTGTCAACCGAATAGAGACTGAGAAGGTCACCAATGCTGTAGCTCCAGAAAAGGATGTGGATGGGTGAGTTCCTTAATACCTCCAGTAACCCCCCCCCCAAAAAAAATACAAATCCACACCTTTGTTTCATTTATCACAGATTTATCACAGAGGATGCTTTGTGTGGTAGATTCTGGGACCCTATCTCTGCTTGGAAGTGCAAAAAGTGTCTTTTTTTCTGAGGGGGCACGATGTCCTTTTTCTTTCAGCCTCCTCCTGCTTTTAGTTCCTTTCTCCTGTGGAGAACTCTAGGGTTTGGACCATTTCACATCCAGAGACTTTGAGCAGATGGTGTAGACCATGGTCTTTGGGTGATAGGAACCTCAGTACAGCGCACACCCACTGACATGTCCGGCAGTCTAGCATCTGTGCCTCGTTCACAGAAAAGGCCATGTTCTGCTTTATCTGAATATGTCAGTGGAGTCACATTTGAGATTTATCAACGTAGCAGAAAATCATATCACTGATTCCTTTGCAGAGATGAATAAAGAGAGTTAGTATTAGCTATATTTATTTGGAATGCAGTCATTAAGTTAATTTTGGTGGTGTGTGGATAACTTGAGGATCAAAGTCAGACAAACAGGGTCTCTGCAGTAACTGGTCCATGGAAACGTGGAATCAATGTCATCTCAGGGGGGTTACTGTTGAATTGAAACACAGCTAATTACTGCCCTTAAAGCAGTCTCTGTTTTGAGTCTGTGTAGTGTTAAGAGCATTTTTAAACTCATTTTGGCCATAGGATGCAGAGGAAGACTCTTAATTTGTGCTTTGCCCCCAGTCTAACCAGTATAAATGCAGGAAAACTGGCTCGTGGTGACCTAGGCAACTGCTTCATCCCCTGCACCCCCAATGGCTGCATGGAGCTCATCAGACAGACAGGTGGGTGTTAGGCAGGTAGAGCAACTAACAGATGGGTTACTACAAAACTTTTTAGATGTATGGTAACAGTGAAGTTAAACCAAGAGGCAGTGACCCACGTTTGGTTGAGATGGTCAATTATGTGCTTAGGTGTGTCAGTGGCAGGGAAGAATGCGGTGGTGATTGGCCGCAGCAAGATCGTAGGAGCACCCATGCACGATCTACTGCTGTGGAACCATGCCACCGTGACCACCTGCCACTCAAAGACTCCAGACCTTGCGGCTGAGGTAGAAATCCACTTCATCTTTTATTATTTGTATATCTACTGTGATAGAACAAGAATAACAAACCATTGTCCTTCTCGTGTCATGGCTTCTCTGGCTTTAGGTTCCAAAATGCTAAATTCAGGGTGTATGTGTGTTTTTATTCTGATTTTAAGTGTTGACATAAACAGTTGGGTTATTTATAGCGTTGGATGCTATTCCCTGTTCTTTGTAGGTGGGCAAGGCAGACATCTTGGTGGTGGGGGCTGGAAAAGCAGAGATGGTGAAGGGGGAATGGTTGAAGAAGGGCGCAGTAGTCATTGACTGTGGAATCAACCACATTCCAGGTGCTTAAGTGTTGTAATGAATAGTGTGGTCTTGGGGTTGAGAGGCCCATGTGGTGTTAGCATCATTTGCGTTAGCAAAGGGATCTCTGATTCAAACCTGGTTCAGCAGCAGGATTTATGATGGACTTGCTTCTTGTCTCTGACTACCAGACACCTCCAAGCCCAGTGGCAAGAGAGTAGTAGGAGATGTTGACTATGCCTCTGCCAAGGAGCGAGCCGGATTTATCACCCCTGTGCCCGGGGGTGTGGGCCCCATGACTGTCGCCATGCTCATGCAGGTAACTCAGTCCTCTGGCTGCTTCCATGGTAGCCAGTTATCCTTTGGCCACTCAACAACACAAGTGTTCAGTTGGCAAGAGTGATCATTGTGATGCTCACTGCATTTGAATGGAGTGATCGACTCGTGCACTATTTCCAAAAACATTAGCTGTAATTACCACAGGCGAAAAGCCTTCTGCAGTCATTCTCATTTATAAATGAAACCCATTTGTGGCTCACAGCCATGATGCAGTTTGCTGCAAATGGCGACCTTAGCATCGCCGGGGAAGGTGGGCTGCTTTAGACAGTGACTGCAGATTTAATTGACAGTGCTAATTTTGTTTTTTTAAATGCATTTGGTGAGGCACAAATCAGAATCATACACTTTAATGATTTGATTAACAAGGCCTCCCTACACAGTTTTTGATATAGAGTTGGCTGCATTTTACAAGTGATTCTTATTCCTTTTTTCTGAAATTTTATTTAATTATTTATTTCTCCTTCCAAACTGGGCAGTGCAAGTTTTCTTCTAAAATAAACATTTAAATGGTGTGTCTGTGCATATCAGACCTTTCCATAGTTCTCAAAACCAGAAATCTAGTTTTCAGCATGCATTGTAACTAGTGTTCTTAGGTGTTATACTGTTGTGCTGTTGTGATTCCACCTCAGAACACAGTGCAGAGTGCAAAGCGCTTCCTTCAAACACACCAAACAGGGAAGTGGAATATTTCTTACACCAAGCTAAACCTGCAGACACCAGTGCCAAGGTACTGAGTCTTCTGCTTTTCCAAATGAAAATTAAATGTACAAGAGTGGTGATATTTACTTAACTATATTCATTAAAAGGTTAATAATTTGGGTGATCTGGGTAGATAATGTCAGCACTGTGTTTTGGTGTTGGACTGATCCCGATTTGAAATTCCCATTTGCTCTTTGTTACTTTCTCTCAGGGACATTGTGATCTCACGCTCCTGCCCTCCAAAGCCCATTGATCTGTTGGCCAGAGAGATCGGCCTGCTCTCCGATGAGTTGGAAATGTATGGGAAGACCAAGGCAAAGGTGCAGCTGGGAGTTGTCAAGCGTCTGCAAGAGCATCCTGATGGAAAATATGTCGTGGTGACCGGGTAGGATGGGCACCGGTCAGATTTTCTGTGAAATTAACCTTGGCTGTATTTTTGAGAGAAATTTTGTCTCCAGCATTTCCCACGTTACCTTTTTAGCTGGTACTGCTGTACTGTAATAAAAAGCAATATTCTTGTGCTCAGTTGCTCTTCTCATTCTCTCTTTCAAGCATCACTCCCACCCCACTTGGGGAGGGAAAGAGCACCACCACGGTGGGGCTGGTGCAGGCCCTCGGCGCACACCTCAACCTCAATGTCTTTGCTTGCGTCCGCCAGCCTTCACAGGGGCCCACCTTTGGAATCAAAGGTGAACATTGGCACAAAAAAACTATAGTTTTTGAAGCATAGAAATCCCAGTCTGTAATGATTTTAGATAGCATATCTTTTTTTAATTTTTTTATTATTTTTTTTTTTACAGAAATTGAGAACTTTTCAAGTGTATGTTAGTTTTCATTATCAAAGCTAATGATTTTGCTTTCTCTTTCCTCAGGAGGGGCTGCAGGAGGTGGTTATTCACAAGTCATTCCTATGGAGGAGGTACAGTAATGTCTGCTCACCTCAGGTGTGTAACAGAGTCTCATATAGCTGTCCTGATGCATGGCTATTGTTCATATTCCGTTTAGTTCAACCTCCACCTTACTGGGGACATCCACGCGATCACAGCGGCCAACAACCTTGTGGCTGCTGCCATTGATGCACGCTTGTTTCATGAGACTACCCAATCTGACAAGGTAGGAATGGCAGAGAACAACCTGTTGAATGCTCCATAATGTTTGTTGATGGCCCTTGCTCACAGTTCTCTTTTTGTCCTCATATTCTCTTTTTCTTGCCTCACACTTTTTACAGGCACTCTTCAATCGACTGGTCCCACTTAGTGACGGACAAAGGAAGTTCTCTCCCATCCAGCTCAGCCGGCTGAAGGTAAATGCTTTTTGGCTTAGCATTTCAGCGGCAATAGTAAATCATAGTAAATTGAATGGGTGATAACACAGCAAAATCAGTCAGACAAGCTTCAACCTGCAGTATCAGTTTTCCCTTACTTCTCTTCCTACAGAGACTGGGAATTGAGAAGGTTGACCCTAACACGTTGACAGAGGAGGAGGTTACCCGCTTTGTCCGGCTGGACATAGACCCAGACAGCATCACTTGGCAAAGAGGTACCTTTAACAGTATGATTTGAGAGGGACAAAGCTTCTCTGAATGTTTTTCTGTTCTTTGCATTTATTTACAAGTTGAATTAAATTGAATACCTGTGGAAATTGTGACAAAGTAAAATTAGATTCTGTACTGATTTTCCATTGCTGTACAGTGATGGACACTAATGACCGCTTCCTAAGGAAGATCACCATTGGCCAGTCTCCCACAGAAAAGGGTTTCACCAGGACTGTAAGAGACTTCTAATCATGGCCTAGAGGCTAGTATGGTGATAGCAAGCCCAGTTGATCTGCTGTTAGACCACCATTCTCATTATCATGTATGTTCAAGAAAGTTCTTTTCCAGTTTTAAAGGAGCTCTGTATCCCTTTCCCAGGCACAGTTTGACATCTCTGTGGCCAGCGAGATTATGGCCGTGCTGGCACTTACCAGCAGCCTGGAGGACATGCGGAGCCGCCTAGCGAGGATGGTGGTCGCCACGAGTCGAAGTGGAGAGCCTATCACCACTGAGGACCTTGTGAGTGCTGACTTAATGCTGTCTGTCATCTCTTTGCTTCACTTTCCCTAAGATGCAAATAATTGCTACTGAGACTCTCTTTAATGGTGCTGTCATGACCTGCAGGGTGTCAGTGGGGCACTGATGGTGCTGATGCGGGATGCAATCAAGCCCAACCTGATGCAGACCTTGGAGGTAGGTGTGTTTTTTGGACAGGGAGCTGGGTGGCTGTGTTACAAGACCACAAGACCACCTGCTGGTTCTCCAAACCAACCCTCTGTGCCTCCCCACCAAGAGCATCTTAATGGAAAACGTATCAAGACAGTGTGGGCAGGCAGGACGCCAGACATCTGTTTTTGCTAAACTGGCTCAGGTCACTTGGGCTAATTAGTTTGAAATACATACACCATGTGTGGGCAGCCTTGACGTAACTGGACACGAAGAAAACCACCCACAAACGTAGCCAAGAACATCGCATGGGCTTTGTGTCTGTTTTGAAACCACAAACAAAATAATGGTATTCTCATAACAGCTTTATTACTGTACAGAAACAAGTGGTTTTACTTCTGTGGATTGCGTTTTTGTGTTTGTGTTCAAGATGACAAACACAAGACTGGCTGCCTGTCTCTTGCATCATGGAAGGGGGGCTCTCCCCTTGTGCTTGAATCCTGAACTGTTTTCCTTCCCCAGGGCACCCCTGTGTTTGTACACGCCGGCCCATTTGCCAACATCGCTCACGGCAACTCCTCCATCCTGGCTGATAAGATCGCCTTGAAGCTGGTGGGCCCTGATGGGTTTGTTGGTGAGCGAGTCCTGTTGCGATGCTTGCATTGAGTTGTGTTTCGTTTGTCCCAGCAGGCTGTGCTGAACAGTTGTTGTTATAGAAATAGCTACAGAAAATTTCAGCTATGGAAATTGATATTGTGCACATCTTTGAAAGAGTTTTATTTAAAAATGAAATCCCGGCTGTCCCCTGTGTTTGTGACGCTTCCTCTTACCCTGTGCCAGTTGCACTGTAGGCCTCACTAACATTCATCTTTCTGCACAGTAACGGAGGCAGGGTTTGGAGCCGATATTGGCATGGAGAAGTTCTTCAATATCAAGTGCCGATACTCGGGTCTGCAGCCTCATGTGGTGGTCCTAGTTGCAACGGTCCGAGCACTCAAGATGCACGGGGGTGGACCTACGGTGAGAAGTACCTGGGGGTGTAGAGCCAATTAATCATTTGGCTAAAACCATTAGAGTTTTTCAGGTAGTCGGTGATGGCACTCTGCACACTTCTGATCTGTGCTGTTGTCCCGCAGGTAACTGCTGGGCTACCCCTGCCAAAGGAGTACACTGAAGAGGTAAGTTTCCTGTAATTCCTCTCTCTGAAGGTGTAAATGATATGATGTTTACAGTATGCCTTTAGAACAATGTTTTAAAGTAGAGTTGCTCTTGGCAGTTCATTTGGCTCCCAAAGGTCTGAGGTTGCAGATGGTTAAGAACTACATTAAAATGTTATACATAAAAATCTGTGAATGGGCTCTGCGTTCTGTATTCACTTCCATACAGATCTAACTAACAAATAATACAAATCAATAAATGCAAAGAGTGCTTGCGGTTATTTATTTGCAGCTTCTACACTCATTGGGATAATCAAAGGTGTCAAATGTTGAATGAAAAGAGTTGACTTTTTTACCTACTGCAAATTATTTGTTGGTGGCAGAACTGGATTGAGGTCTCATGAATTATTCAGTAAATCTAACATTTCAGCAGACAGATATGGAACAGTTTCTGTTTAATGTCGCTGTTTTATACATATGCTGCTTCAGACAGCACTTTCTCTATTCTCTGTCTGAAATGTTAATTATAATGAAAATCAGAAGTGGAGTGAGTGTAAGCTGTCCATTAACATGTTTCTTTTAATCTTTTAGTGATCCATAGTGGCTGGTTTGTCTTCTTAACATAATTTCCAACATACGTTCAAAGCTTTCAGTCTATTTTTATATTAAGCTTGCTGTACTGAGGGCATCTTTGATTGTTGATTGACTGATTTGAAATGCTACCATGGTTCTCTTTTCTATAGAATTTGGAGCTACTGGTTGGTTGGTTGGTTGGTTGGCTAGCTGTCTTATTGAAATCTGAGTGTCTGTCTGTTGTTGAAATGTGTATGTTCTTGTGCCTTGTAGAACCTGGAGCTGTTGGAGAAGGGCTGCTGCAACTTGAGGAAGCAGGTTGAGAATGCCTTGGCCTTTGGGGTGCCTGTGGTTGTGGCCGTCAATGCCTTTAAGTGAGTGTCTGTCCATCCCTGGGAACATGGCTTTCCAGTGGCTTCAGAGCTCATTTTGGTTGAAAAAAACTGACCCCACTGAATTGTTAGCATGGTCTTCTGATCTTGTAGGACAGACACTGATGCTGAGCTGGACCTGGTCTGTCACCTGGCCAAGTCAGCAGGAGCATTCGATGCAGTGCGCTGCTGTCACTGGGCCAAAGGGGGCGCTGGTGCTGTTGCATTGGGTCAAGCTGTGCAAAAGGCTGCAGATTCACCCAGTAACTTCAAGTTCCTGTACGATGTTGAGGTAAAAGTTGTAGTTGCTCTCTCCTTTCCAAAGGAGGTTGGTGCTGGGCAATATACTCAGTTGTATACTGCATACTACAAATTTTGGTGCCTGATGGTACTTGGTTTAAATTCTTCATATGCTGTGAAAGATGTTAAATGTGAAATTATACCTTACCTCTACATTCAGAACTCCATCTAATCACATAATCCAGGTGCTAAATATACTTCATATGTTTTTTGCATCTTTAGCAGTTGCAGATGGAAAAAGGAAATGCATAGAGTGTTACTGCAGTTTCTCTGTTGCAAATAAACAGAACTTTGTCATCTGTGGTCAGTCTGTCTAGGAGAGCTCTTCTGATTCTGAATTATTATTTTTATTATTATTAGTAGTAGTAGTAGTAGTAGTAGTATTCTGATTCCAAAAGCAACCAAAAAAGTAAATGATCTGTGTTGTGTCTCTGTAAAACCCACAGCTGCCCATTGTCGATAAGATCAGGATCATTGCCCAGAGGATTTATGGTGCAGATGATGTGGAGCTCCTCCCTGAGGCCCAGCACAAGGTGGACCTCTACACTAAGCAGGTAAGGAGTTAGGTGTCCTAAGCCGACGTACCTGGTCCTCTCCTCTGTCTGGATTTCTATGAATTGCTCATTGTGACCTTTGCCTTGATGGTTGTCTGGTTTTGATGGTTTGAGCAAAATATTTCATTTCTTGAAATGATTATTCCATGTCAAAATGTGCTAAGAAACTAATTTCCATTAAGGTTTTTAATTGTAGTGTGGACATTGTTTCATTTGAAGGGCTTTGGAAATTTGCCCGTTTGCATGGCAAAGACGCACCTTTCCCTGTCACACGAGCCAGAAAAGAAGGGGGTGCCCACTGGTTTCATCTTGCCCATCCGGGACATCCGTGCCAGTGTGGGCGCCGGGTTCCTGTACCCACTAGTTGGCACGGTAAGCACTGTAGCTGAAGGTATTGGCTGTGTTCAAGGATGCAGACAATCCCTGTCAAGCTGCTTTTCTATTTGGTTTGTCTGTATGACCATACATAGCACTTAAAAAGAGTTGTAAAAAGATGAAAGTGTTTCAATCGAATTTTTCTCCAATGTCCTTGATTCTCTGTATTAGCTGTATTGCTTAAGAAATGGGAGATACTTGGCACCAGTCATCAAGCCCTGGATTTATCTTTTTTACTGGTTCTGATGATGATGTGATTTTGCTAATGATAAAATCATGGGATTTATGTTTTTTGCTTTCTGTGTAAAGGTATCATTTAATTATATCGTGGTAGTAGCTGAACTGGAATTAGGTATAGAGAAATGACCAGACGCAGAAGCAGTTGACAGAATTGATTTTGCTTTAATTAAAAGTATTAGTTAAATATCGAGTGGCACAGCAAGAATGCTGGGGCCTCATAATGCCTAAGCTGCAATTTTGGGTCTAGGTTTGAACCCAGTTCAGAGTGTGCTGACTTGACACAGTTCTCATTGTGTTCATAACACAAAGATATGTGTGAAACAAGGCAATGCTAAACCTCTTCCCTGCCCTCCTTTATCACTACGACAGTGTGAGCGGTGGTTGGGAGTCCAGTTTAACTCTGCAGCACTTACCCTCCTCTCTTATACCTATTCCTTCTCATTCTCATACACATGAGAAGGAACAGATATGTGCTACAATTATTTGCGTACAATGTATAAACAGGCACAACTGTCCAGGCTTACTTTACCAGTAGGTCCATCTGTTTGTGCGACTGCGCTCAGAAATCTGCTGGATTAAATATTTCTGACTGACTCAGTGCCTGCTGTCATAAATACTTTTTTTTGGTTTCCTGACCCTCCTTTTTCTAGATGAGTACCATGCCTGGGCTCCCCACCAGGCCTTGTTTCTATGACATTGACCTGGACCCAGAGACCGAGCAGGTTGATGGCCTCTTCTGAGATTAACGCTCCTGACTTTTCCGGTAAGGATCTTGGGAGACATTAGCACTAGTCTGGATGACAGTTTTCAACCACAGGTGTTTTCCTTCTTACTCCATACTTTTGAATCAAAGATGAAAATGCTGCTTGGCTTTATCCATAGTCTCCTTGTATTTGAATGTCTGATATAATGAAGGATAACAAAGAAAATGATCTTAATGCAGTTCATCTTGGTTTATTTTAACTTTTTAATGAAACTTAGGAGTTAAAACTGAACTGAGTTACCCATAGTAGATATGCATGGCAAGAAGAATGCACTTCCAGGAGATGCTATCCAGCTTCCCCTTGAAAATCTTCTTTGTGTACTTTAAATTCTAATTTGCACTGTTATTGTTTTTTATAATTTGGTAGTGTGACTGACTGGCTTTTCTCTCCTCTCTCTACATGGTTCTAGACTACTGCACTATAGAATACTAATGAGAAGATGTGGAACATGTCCCGACCTTCAGCTGGAACGACCCACTATTTGACTGTCAATACTGTGATTTTTATTTTTCTTTATCAGTGACTTGGAGCTCTTTGGCATTTTCATTCAGTGACCCTTCCCTGACCCATTTACTACAGGTAACAAACTGAGTCTGAGATTTTTTGGTGTTCAGAAAACCTCTTTTTATACCACATGTTGTATTTCTCCTGTGAACTTGCAACCATCCAAAACTAATTAAAACACATCACGCAAATGGCTACATACAAAAAAACTTGGCATAGTATGGAGTTATACTTGAATTTTTTCCCCCACAGTGTATGCCAGTGCCCTTTAGTGATATCTTTGTAATAAATAGTGGTTGAGCTTCTACACTATAAGGTCATCAGTTGTTGTTAAGAGTCAAGGGGCTCTCTGTGTCTGAGCAGTTTCTGCTGCAGACTGCCAGTCCCTATGAAACGGATGCCTTAAAGCTTGCCTACAGTGAGCCCATCTGGTGTTTTTTCAACAAAAAAAGCCCTCTGCCCCACACTGTCAGCCAATCAGATCATTTATTACTTTTCAGTATTATTACTTTGTCTGGTTGTTTTTTCTCTTTTTCATTGTGTTTGCGTTCCATATTTTTGCTGCTCTCTTCCCTGGTCTAGATTGACTGTAAACTGATTCTGAAGTATATTGCAATTGACAGCTGAAAAATTTTCTGGAAAATTGTTATAACGTTTCTAAGACAATATAAATAAATCTAAAGTTTAAATACAGTTTTTTGGAAATGATATTGCTACCAGTATTTACATTTTTACATGGTTTAGATCTAGGAACAAACAACCTGCAATCTGTACTGTTTTGTCTCTGGACTGAGTCTTTGCACATTGGCCTCACACTGGTAATTTTTACTGTGTAATACTTATTATGGACAACTTGGGTTTGGGAATATGTCTGGTTAATCCAAACCAGCATGCTCTATTGAGGCAGACACTGTGATGAATCCACACAAACATGCAGAACAGTCCTATACGCTACGTTAGTAATGTTAGAATGACGTTGGTTTAATATATAACACCTTGGGAGGTCCACAGCCAAATGCTGCTTGTCTGGGCTACAAAATTACCACCATATCTTTACAATGCAATTTTGTAATATCTTTACATTATCACAGATTGTAGCAGCGCTGTAATAGTTTGGAAAAATGACAGCCTACTATCAGAATTCCTCCTGGGGATTCTTTATTCTGTCTATGGATGAAGTTTGTGTGCCTTTAACCTGCAAACTGCATTTCCTCCAAAACTCATTTGCATAGATTTGCTGCCATTGTGCTCATTTTTGGAATAAAAATAACCTCATAAAGAGTTACTTTTGAAAACTTGGGAATTGCAAAGGGTGTCTGTATAACCAGAAGGGGTTGTGCTGAAACTCAGTCATGGAGGTGTGTCACTGAGCAAATGCATAAGACTCTTTGCATCACTGAAGCAATTTGGTGTGTCACCCTGCCTTCTGTTCTGCACATCACTCTGTCACACCCCAGCAGTTTGTTATGAAAAGGCTACCGGTCAGCTGCTGAAATTGAGCATTATAACCGAGTCATACTGTGTATGGTCATGTTGAATAGTTCATCAGCAGATGCCTCCCCTGCTAGTTTCCTCCACAGCAGTTATTGCTGCCATTGAAGAGGAGGGGGAAGGTTTCACTAATGTCACTGCCATCTCTCTCTTCAGAGAATTCCTGTCACATAGTATTTAGCACAATGCCCTCAAACCTCCAGCTGCCCTTGTGGGTTATAAAATCAGTAAAAAATGTATGCAGATAGGCAGTGACTTGCCTTCTGAAAAAAGGGGTCTGGTTTGCCACCCAATATATTCCGTGTCACCAAAGTAACTACAGCTAGTATCTAAGGGCTGCCCATGGAGATGCCGTAAGTAGATCACTTTATATCCCACTACTTGCCCAGTTTCTAGCCAGTTTTATTTTTGGCACCTCTAGTACTTTAGAGGGGTCTGGCTATGACTTGCGTCTGAGAAGTGTAATGAGGAGCAGCCTGACTCTTCTGGGAACCACTCATTTCTCCACAGCAAGCTCTTCTCTTCTTAATTATGCACATCAGCATTTCCACAGATAACATTCTCCACTTGCCAGCATTTTCTCCTCTTCTATGCTCCTCTTCATAGTCAGGATTTAAATAGAGAAAAAAATGTATTTTGTTTTTGTGAGTTAACTGATCGAAAAAATAGTAGTAATATAAAACTGCAGTTCACAAGATGAGTAAATTAAGGTTCTGGTTTCCTCATTCCAAAAGATTCTCAACATCTTCTCTTCAGATGTTGCCACAAACTGTCAACAAGTTTAGCAAGCAAAGACAGTGAATGGGTCTTTTAGGCTATGTGTTCAAAACCTGCGTGATATAAATCAACCTCCAGCATTAAACCAATTGCTAATAACAGCTACATAGTGCCCCACTGCTTGAGGCTGTTCCTCTGCTGGTGCCCACTTGCAGATGTGCAGAGAATGAGCACAGTGGCACGGCTGTTTGTGAAATTGGATGATTTTGGCAAATTAGACGAAGCAACCCTGATGGGTGCTCACTGATTTAATGCAGAAATGTGCGTCACAGGATTAACATGCGGATGGCTACTAATGACCACCATGGCTCATGGTGTTCCCAATTTGATGGAAATGGATGAAGAGAACCGTTATGCGTGTGTCTCATTCGCTGTTATCAATGAATACATGCCGTTCAGGAAGCATTGCAAGTGCAGTCTGGCTCTGCTTAGTGCCAATAAACGGTGCTTTGGTTGAGAATGGTTGGGAATTGGATTCGCTCTCCTTTATTATAAGGCAGGTGAGGTGGACTCGGTGCATTTATTTTGCTTTAGCCACAGTGCAAGCGGCGGTGACTGGATTAAGACTACTTAACATTTCTGTGGTAAGCGTCAGCTAAAAATCCATTCATGGAAATGACTGGCATTGTCATCAGCTGTCTGTTTCCAAATAGACTGTCACACTGAATCACAAAGGCAGGTAAGTATAGAGCAGCTCACAAAAATTTGTCTAGATCTAGTGAATTACTCACTATATCCCAACAGAAGTACTTCAGAGGCCACTAGACTGTCACCTTATTTGTATGTGTAGGTTTTTTTGCATAGCCAACCAGTATAGAGCAATATGTAATTTTACTCATTCATACACCTGGGTCCTTTCTCTTCCCTTCCTACATTTTGATCCATAATGCATCCACACGTTCCAGAGATTTTATCTTTGTACAGTGTCATCACAAGGGATTGTTTACCAGCAGCTGTTAAAAGATGGTTCTGTGTCAGTTCCAGCTAGAATTGCTTGCGGCACAGGCATTAGCCTCATTTTAAAGGAGTTTTCCTAATTGTGTCAGTAGAGTTTCTTCCTCTTCTCTTGCCCCCGCCTTTTGCTCAAGGACAGCTTGACAGGAACATGACCCTGGAAGAGGCCATTTTTTGTGGCTGTGCAGTACAGAGCTGATCCGATAACCCCTCTGACAAACCGCTTTAGTGGAAGCAATGGGCTGTTTTTGCTTATGGCCTGTCAGGAATCTCACTGCTGCTGTCTAATCTTAAATAAAGTTATGGCACAGGTCACCTGTCTGGGTAGTGTGTTGGTCACTTTTAGCAAAGACTGTATGATTTTACATGCGCAGAATGTTATACAACCTAGCGCTCAGTTATTCCAGGATAGCCACTGGATCAGTGCAGACTTGTTCAGAAATAAGCAGTTAGTAACGGATGGATAGATGGATGGATGGACAATGTTATATACTCAAATCCCTCGAGATGAGTCTTTGCACATCTTATTTGACAGCATATTATGACCAGATATGTAGCTGATTTTTCATGCTTAGGAGGAACAAAAGCTAAGCATAAGGGAATTGTCAACATTCACATCATAATGGTAGCTACATCTCCAACTTACAAAAGCTCTCATTATAAGTCCATTTCTAGGAACATATTGCACTTGTAAGTAGGGGGATAGTGGTACCATGTTTTTATATTGGTTACCAGTGGCTGCTTGTGGAAAGGTCATTAGTGTTTTGTGTTTTTCACTTATTAAAATACATATTCTATGTGAAGATTGGGAACATGTAATATCTTTTTGTACATACCTACAAAAAGTTAATGGGTCTAAAATCCATTGTGTTAATCTAAATTTAATGAGTGACTTGTTTTGTCTAGTGGAAATGTTCATTTATGTTGCCCTTCCTAGCCTTAGGCTTTGCAATCCCAGAAGATACGAGTGAGTTAGTACCATACTTGCAAATATTAGAGCAGGCGACTTTGTAGGACCAGTATTATTAGCCTAGAAATGAGGTTGAAAATGCTCAAGAGGTACAGGTTCTAATTTGCGGAGTAAAGGGGAGCAATATTAATTTTCAATTGTGATGGAATTGAAAAGTGGGAGCAAATGTGGGCGTCCTACTTACAACTGAGTCTATACTTCAGTGTAAATTGACAGAACACAGGACATTAAAAACACAAGGAGCTGGTACGTTTCTGATGGTCAGCCTATTGCATATTCACTGTCAATGTAAAACCTGTCTGAAAAAAGTTTGGAAATTGGCTGCAACATACAGCAGGCTTCCGAAACAGTATCAGTTTCCGAGAAGCATTTATTAATTCGCCTGCCTGGCTTCTCTGGTCATTGTCAGTTACTTTGAATTAAAGGAATAAATATAGGAACGTTATATCTCTGTCACTTAACAGAAGGCTTTCTTCTCAGAAACGGTGACGATAAATGTACATAACACAAAATATGTAGCGTAACGTAACACTTGCAATGGAGCCATCACAATGTTTCCCTACCCTGGAGAAAACTGTAAGAGAAAACCTTACAAGACATTCCCCTGCCTTATAAACCCAAATAAGGTTTATTCCATGTTTCACTGAACCTGAACTATGGAAGATAACTTACTTCACTGACATTTTTAATAAACGTGAATGTTTTGGGGTGAGAATATGGAAATAAAACTTTGAATTAGTATCCTGCTGTGAGAGAGGCCAGGAAAGAGCTGGTTGCTTTGCGCTCACATTGCAGCTGTTGAAGAAACACTTCAGTTAATTTATCCCGAAACTAAACACTCATTTCTACCCACATTTGCACCATTTTACCACCATTTGGGTGCAGTGTCAAGGGAAAGCACGTTGGAGGATATTTAGAAAGACTTTGTAGGTGAAAACATCTTATTTTATGTGAGGGCAAACACTTATAATGAAGAAAACCTGATATCTTCATGTAGATCTGATGACATACAAACAATGCTGGTGTCATTTTTTTTCCTCACTGAGGGTCCATCCATACAGAACTGCTAGAAAGATCTGATAAAATGGAGACAATTGGAAAGGGAGAGAAAAAAAAATTCACAGCAACATGAAATCATAACATGCAGGTTATGAATTTATTGGAAAAGTAATCATATTTGGACAAAAAAACTTTTGCAGTGAAATCATGCAGCTCCTGATGGGCGGTGTTTCTCAGACCGCAGCTCGCGTTAATTTACAGGTTTACTTGGCTCGGGCTTTTCTTCAGATAAAATGTGGAAATGTGGAAATGTTCTTGCGTGAAGGCTCGGGTCGGGCTCAGGGCACCACGGCAGAACTGCGAACGGGATTCAGCCTGGGGACCTTGGAGCTGCCTGTCAGTGTCCTTCCCTGCTGGCGCGTGCTCGGCGACTAGCGTCCTCCTCGGCCACTGCCTCTCAGACTCCGAGTTTCCATGGCAACAGGCTCGCGACACCTCCCTGATAGCTGGCCCGCTCTCCGCGCGCAGTTAAAGGCTCGCGGACCCCGCGCGGCAGCAGAAGGCGGGCTCCTCGCGCCCGTGCTGAACGCTCGGCAGCGCTGTGAACTTTGGGAAGCGGAACGATCCTAAATAAATCAACCGACTCCTTCTTTTCAAAGGTAATTTAACATTTTGCTTTTGTTACTTTTGTGTTGTATGTTTAATTGATTCCTGTATTGTAATACAGCCCACTATAAATAATAGCAAAGCCCGCACTTACACGAGAAATACTAGTTTATTGGTTTAAGGTAAATGCTAAATAAACGTGTTGGCATTAAGAAAGAAAATCGACGATTTCTACCCCCTTTAAAAAGCGTTTTTATTCACCTTTATACGTCAGTGTAACGACAGGTGAATCATTTAATCTTTGTAAATAGTTACGTATTAGCATTATTTGTATTTGTCTTAGCATAATGTGTCTGTTAAATTGCATGATATGCTTTATTAACGTCGAAGTACAATTTTTTTTACCACATTGTGATGAGTCTTCGACTTGGTAAGTTTAGGCTACGATAAAATAGTTTGCAGTGTGTTTACAGAACACTCATTTACAGCATTGTAATAAGACTGAGGTTCTTTGGTTTACCAGGACGTACGGTCGCCCTGCCCCGGGGGTCTTCTGTCCGCCTCTGAAAGCATCCATACGTGTACAGTAGGTCTGTGTGTGTGTGTGTGTTTGAGGGGTAGTCTCTGTGAGGGTTTTGGTGATTCCGTGATTTTTGTAAATGTCAATATTGATGAATGGATGAATGAATTATTCGCAGAGAAATTTAATTGGTTTCAGGATCAATAAATAAAACAAAAATATATATTATACATATACATCGATGAATGGAATTTCCACCAAAAATTGAAAATTTACTTCATTTACTTAAAAAAATACATATATAGTCTTCACCTATGATTTTTTTTGTCTCAGAACCATCCACAACCATATTCCATTCAGACAAATAGTAAGTAATTATGCTTCATAAAATGAATTAAATCTGTGAGTCAGTTGACATAAAATAGATTTGTTATGGGTCAAAAATGTGTAATTGCCAATTAACTCTGCAACTGTGACTCATTCTTGCCAAAGAGACTAGTTAATTTCCCATGTTAGTATTTTGAACTGAAACTATAAAAAATAAATTGCTACACTAAATTGATCCTGAGATCCTTTTAAAAAAAGATCCAAACAATAAAATCAAACTTTTTGCATTTATGTGTGCAAAGCAGTGTGAAATTCTAAATTATGTTTTGGTGTTGTTACCTTCCCATTCCTTTGTTTAGAAGTTTTCAATACTTTGCAGTTAATTTTCATTTTAAAATCCTAGAGGTCATATCCTACAGTCCTAAATTAATTGATGTCCATATCCAAAGCATGTTGTGTTTTATATTAATATATAATAAGATTATATACCAATGTTCAGGTTTTTATTTTTTTAAATATAAATTAAAATAGACTTCTGACAGTGTTTCCAGGTTTGCCATGTCAGCCCAGACGTCTCCAACTGCAGAGATTAAAGGAAAAGTAGGACTGAAGAGGAAGTTAACTGGTCCACCAAGACTCCTGTTGGGGAAATCCAAGTCAAAAGACTGCTGTAAAGAGAAGGAACACAGTACAAGCAAAAGTGGCAGTAGCAGAACCCAGAGAGGCTCAATGTCAGACCATCAGTTCACCATCCAAGATGAAGAAGCGCTAAGGGCTGCACTCGAAAATCCTCAGAGGTCCTCAGTAGACTGGGGAGAATCAGCACCCAGAGATCTTGCTGGGCTGCACAAAGGTCCTGCAATCACAGAAAGTAAAAAAGGGGGAAAACACTCTAACAGCCATAAGGTGAAAAAACATGCAAAAATGAGGGGTTGGAGACAATGCTGTTACCCTACTCTCATTTGTCTAAGAAAAAAACAGGGCAGACTGGAGAAACTGTCAGCCAAGGAAGGGGATCACACTGCTGGTGTCAGTTCCTGTAAAACGCAGTCAAGGAGCTGCATGGACTCTGGCGAAGACAATTCTGAGGGAGACACTGTTTCTCCAGTGGTACAAACAGTGACGTCTGACCTTGTCCCTAACACTTCTAAGTCAAAAACAGACAGATTCCCAGCTGGAACATGGGGGACATTAAAGAGACTATTAGCTACAGCCAACTATGTCCCAGAGGCCAGAGGAGGGCTTCCACAGCAACTGCCACATTTTGAACTTGAGAAAAGTCCCCGTTCACATTTTTCATTCAAGAATAAATTAGGCTCTCTTTTAAAGAATAGAACCAAAAAGCCTTCTCCTTTCTTCCAGGAGAGACTTGTGGAAAGTCATGAATACATAGAAGAGGAGAACATAGTTCTTTCAAACAAGTGTGTTGATGATCTCACATTGGAAACAGCTCCTGCTCTTCAAGAGGAAGGATATTTGGAGGGGATGGAAGTGTATAGAGGGTCACACTCTGAAACACTGACTGTGAGTGTGGAGGTAACTGCCATGGCTCTGGGGGGTGAAGAAACCCAAAACTTTCCAGAACCAAGTATGAGTTCTGTGGAGCCCACACAAGGTCAGAGGCCAGATGGAGGTGAATCACAGGGTTATGCAGAAGAAGCAATGCAATCTGTTAATGGGATGTTGACAACAGTGGATTCTTCAGACACTGGAGATCCTTCAATACAGCTGGATAATGATGTATTGCTGGAAGAGAAAAAGGAAACACTGGTTGCTGTGAAAGATCTAATCTCAAGTGTACCAGGCAAAATGGATGTGGATTTTAGAGAAGCCCCAGTGCAGGAAGAAGGACTGGTGAATGATGAATGCAGGCATTCAGCTACAAAGTCTGACAATGCTGAGGAGCATGAAGGTGTCGTGGAGGAAAACTCCCCACCAAGTGTTATGGCAGGAGAAAGTGGTGCTCAAGATGTTTTGCGCTTTAAAAATGCAGAGTTTCATTGTGCACTGTCTTATGAGGAAATGAATGGGGCTGTGAGGAACAGTAATGACACTTCGCCCATAGAGAACCTCCCGTCTGGTGACAGCGGCTACCAGTCAGAGTTCGCTGCTGAGAAACTTGGCCCTCGATGCAGTGAAATCCTGCTGAGGCAGACTGCGTATGCCCTTGTGCAGGCCGCCATGAAGGCTGCCTTGGATCAGCTTGAGGAGGAGCAGAACAGCAGCATGGTGAGCCCCCATACAGACCCACAGGAGCTCCAGGGTCATGCTTAACTTCTCCCTGTCCACAACAGGTCTCCTTGCCCTGAAGGTAAAAGAAACACCTTGAAAGTTAATCCACTGCTGCTCCTCTGTTTTGAGGACAATCAGACTGGACATAATTGACTTCAGAATGGCCTGGAACAAACCTGTATTTCTCCTGCTTCTTATTAGGGGCCACTGTGAAAAACCACTTGACACTTAAGGCAATCCAGCTGAATTAAGTGGACAGCATATCTCCCTTTCTGCCATTGCTATCTATTTATACGTATACATGCCTGGAGAGAAGACATATGTTAGATTTGTTTTTTTCTGTTTCTCTGAATCTGGAAGTAAAGACATAAACAGAATGAAATGTACAGTATCTCATCCTGGTCTGTTCTACAGTTTCAGGGTGAGCCTAGGACTGATCATATGATGTACAGCAACAATTGAATGTTTTTTTATCATAAATTTGAAGTTACCATCTTTCTTCATCATAAAGATACTCTTGTCCTTCCTGAAAAAAGTTAAGTGCTGAAATACATTAGTGGAGCTGGCAGAACACATTTTCAGACGTTTGCTGTTTTGGGGAGTTCTGTCCAGCGTGTTGCTGTTGGTCTCTTACCTGGTTCTTAGTTCTCAGCACCCTTCCACTAAGAAGCAGAACTGAGTGTTGAGGTGTAGGGTCCTAATCTGATTTTTAAGCAGTTAGTTTGTACCTTGCCATAAGAGCATTATTTCAAACTTAATGTCAGCTAGGTATGAGAATAGCCCTCACAAATCGGTTGTTCACTATTGATTTCTGCTCTCAGTTTCTATACCATGTTTAAAATCTCATCCCTGGGATTTGCAGTCTCCATGTCAACATTTGTTTGGCAATAGCTGACCTTGCGTGAAACCAGCAAAAGAGACTGCAGGCTGGTTTCACTCTGAGAGACAGAAAAGTGCTGCCAACATATGGAGAAGAGTACAAGAGACAGTAGGAATGAGCTGCTCTCACGCGGTTTAACACTGACTGCCAGTTAACGTGCAGCTTTTTATAAAATATTTTAGTGATACAGGTGAAGAACGTTTTTCAGTGAAATAAAATCTCTCCTAAAACTGAGTTCCTTAGCTACTATGGGACCACAGCTCTAAAGTATGTAAAAGGACCAAATGCATATAGGATATTCGAATCCACTAAGAGTTATTTGAAATGTAAAATATAGCAAAGCTTAACACAGCCACTCAGGAGTTCACCAATAACAACAACAGTTTCCACTGCAGGTCGTCGAGCTCTCAGTCACAGGTATAAAGGAGTTTAAAAAAATCCCGATTTTTTCCAAAAGATTTCCAAAGCCTCCAGATCAAACGCTCTCAAACATCCCCCTCTGTCTTCTTCTCGGCTCTTTCTTCTGAAGAGCCTGATTGATCCTCCTGGCTTACACCTGGTTTTCGACTGTGACTGCAGGTGGAGTGTGGAGGTGGTCTTGCGCCAACCAACCTCAACCTGTTCCAAATGCAGGATTAATGGCGAAATCCTCTCACCGTTTACAGTCTATTGGGCAGTGCGGAGGCATCAGTGCAGAAGTCCACATATCAGCTGTCGTCACTTGTCGTGTGTCTGACTCGGACAGCCAGCTCTTTGTTTTTTATCTACTCGCTTTATTTATGTATCACTTCCTTTGCATTTACCAGCATCTTTGATTTCAATTCACTTAGTATGTGAACCAGTATTTAACATTTGTGACTGCCGAGGTCTTGTTTCCATGGCAATGAATCAGCTCAAATGCACACAGAACCGTAATACCTGTCCATTTCGTACACGCTGGCAGCAGCACAGAGTTCCATTCTGGCAGCTTTCTTCAGGCACCATGGGCTCCTGCAACAAATACAGGAAGTTGGAGGAGTTTGGTTCTTTTCAGAGGTGCTGAGGCCATTATTGGATGTGCTGCCAGCAGGGAAGATAGACAGCTTTGATGATGAACAAGAGATATAGTTTCCCTAGTCCTTTGTCATTATTTTAGCCTCCATTAAAATGTTTTTTATCGTCCCTCCTTCAAAGTTAGAGTGTGATGCTGTATAAGGTTGAGCTCCTTCTTGTCTCTGCTTCACCCCTTTATGAGTTCACAGTTAGCAATGCCATCACGATCGGGACCTTCTCTGTAACACCCAAGAACCTGGACGTCATCTTTGACTAGAGCCTTGACATCTCCTAACACACAGCTGTGGTCGGTAGGAGAACATCTGCTCTTGCCACACAGCTGCTAGTGCAGTGCATGACATTCTGCTGTGCTCAGTTGCTGCATCTCTTTCATGTCCCAAACAAGCTATCCTGGCTCATCCAGAATGCTGCTGCGTGACATGACTCAACATTCCCATGTCACACCTCTCCTGGGCTCCCTTCTAGTCTTCCATCGAAGCTGAGCTCAAGTTAAAAATTCTGGGTTGCCGGTGTACAGCCCATGTTTCTTCCAAACGTTCAGCTATTCACCTTGCACAGATCTCAGCGTTCTGCATCTTCAAGTTCACATTGCTAATCCTGAAGTGTCTTAAAGCAAAACCATAGGTCCTGACCCACCTTTGACCACCAGTGGTGGAACAACCCCCCACCCCGCCAATGGACTGGCCTGCTGTGTTTATGTACACGTTGTGAAACACTCGTGAGCAGTTCACCCATGTTATTATGGTAAACGACAAGTCGCTTATATCTCTAAGATATATTTTTGTAAGAAGTGAGCAGTGAAAATCTACGTTAGGATGAGCTCCGTGCAAATTTACACTATAATTCAAGATGTCTGCTTTTCGATGGACTTTGTGGAGTGAGTCTGCTTTCATTTTTTTCACTTTCTGTATCTGTCTGGGTGTGACTGCTATTATTTTTAATGCATTGACTGTGTACATGTCTAAGTCGCTCGGGAGAAAAGCTTCTGCTAAAGTGAATAAATGTGGATCCTGTACAAGCGGCATATTGTATCTCTGTTTGGGCTTCAACTGCCCTCTAGTGGTCGGATGATGCAGAGCTGGATGAAGCCCAAGCATCTTATCTTTTACAATATTGTGATGACTAACAATAATAATAATGTTGGTGACGATAATACTTTTACTACTACTACTACTACTAACAACAACAACAATAATAATAATAATAATAATTTGTACAGTTCATATAGAAGCAGCTTCTATAGCAATTTACAGTAACACATGGAGTACAACAATAAGACATCAACAAAGGACAGGAATAATATAAAGAGAAAAAAATAGTAAAATAAATAACGAGAGCAGAAAAAAGGAGCCCCGAAGTGTGATATTTAAAACAGTTATAAACATAAGTCTTAAGCCTGAATTTAAAAGGTGCTTTGACCCAGAGAATTGTCAGTATTTTTGGAAGGGAATCCTGCAGTTTGGGGTGTAGCAGGAGAATGCCTGACCTCCAGTGATGTTGGTGAGCTTGACGGACGTCTAAGGGGCCAGGGTTGGACAAACAAAAATGGGGAAATGGGCATTACATTAACAGAAGATCGGTGAGATGCAGGGCTACCAAACCATGGAAGCCTGTATTGGTAGACATGAGGATTTTAAAGACTGTAACTGGAAGCCAGTGCAGGGAAACTTAAACAAATGGTTAGGATTCTACTTGCTGAACTCTGAAGGTAATAAGGCCTATTTAAGGTAGATTAATAGAGCCCAATAAGGAGAGCATTGCAGTAGTCAGTTCCAGCAAACATAGTGCTTTACCTTTCCTGCTTCTCTGTAGCAGGCTGGCAGTGTTTCTCTGGCGGAAAAAATGAGGCTTTAATAACACGTGTGGATTGAATGGAGGCCAGGATCACATTCTCCTGGGCTTTCTAATTTAGATTGAAATTTCTCAAATTACTTCAAGATGAATCTTGTGTAAATGAAGGTGGGGAGGCGGGGTGCCCAAAAGCATAACCTCAGTGTTGTCATACTTTAGATCCATCCACGATGTAACATCAGAAATGCAGCTGGAGACACAGCTACTTCAGTATTTAGTTTTCTTTGAATGTACATTTCATTAATATTAACATAAAAATGATACCTCAACCATGAAATGTTACCGAACGGGAACATATACACACTAAATAGTAGAGGGCCCAGTTCTGAAGCTTGGAGAACACCAGAATTTACACCCTCAACTTCAGAAGCAGTGTGGGAAGTGGCAGTCATACAGGACTTGAATCATTTAAGTGTAGTCATGGGAATTCCAGACAATTTCAAGATGAAAAAATAAGATGACGTGGTTAAGAGTATCGAAGAAGTGCTGAGGTGTAGGAGACTTAGAATGGAAGGGAACCAGAATCCACAGCCATGAGTGGGTCATGAGTAACACACACAAGGGGTGTGTCTGCACTGTGCAGCTGTCTGGGTTCAACCAGGTGATCACTGAATGGTACCTTAGCAGCCCTTTGCGCGATCTTCTCCAACTAGGTCAAATTTGCAAAAGAACTAATTTTTTGGCTACTTGGAGGGGGGGGGGGGGGTTGGTCTTTTGGGCACGTGTGCCTGATGCAGTGCAGGGAAACACCAAAGGAGACAGGAGCTGGAAAGCAGAACTGACACAAAACAGACGAAATGGGATCTAATGATGAGGTGGTGGGTTTTAGATACATTACCAATATATTTCCAGCTGCTCTTTTCCTTACATTCTTTATCCATAACCACTTATCTAGTACAGGCCTGCAGGGGTCCAGAGCCTATCCCAGAAGTGCAGGGTAAGGGTGGGGAGGGTACACCCTGGAGGTCAGTCCATTGCAGGGAGCAGCATTTTTCACACATTTCGGGCAGTTTAAAGTCAGCACTAATAAGTGAGAGGTGGAAGAAACGCACTGCAGAGAGCAAACCGGGTCTGAACCCACGTTTGACACCTGTACTACCCACTGCACCACTGTGTGTTTGTGACTTAATATTCAGAATAGGATACATAATGTTTATGGCATTAGGCAAACCTACATTTTTTAATTTGCTTTGACAAGAAAAATAAAAATTGTGCAAAACCTAACAGTATAAAAATCTTATGACAACTTCCTGTAAATATATATCAAAATTCTGGAAAAACATTTTATTTACAAATAATTTCTGTTTAAAGATTTGTCATATGGACACACATTAGTGTGATAAAAAGACAAGTCTCTACTGCACTCTTTAAGGTTACAGAAAAATTGAAAATACATGTTATTAGCCAGACTAGACAGAGCGGAGTGCAAAATGAGAGAGTGTAGGAAGCCAAAAATACAATTTCCATTTAAGCTGTTAATTACAGAGTTGGAGGATAAATAAATGCAACCATGTGCAATGAATGTATTTTTGCTTCTTGCAACACAACTTGTACATTTGTTCATGAGTTTATAGTTCAGAAGAACCAGTACAATATTGCAGTTCCATTTTCCACCGCCTGCCACTTGCGACTTGACCTGTTACAAACAACACAAAACTGTGTGAAAACACATTTTATGCTAATTGTCGCAGCTGATACCTGACAATGTTTAGTTAAAAAAAATAATTTTCCTGTAGGTGAGGTTAAAAATAAGCCTTTGGACTTCAATATCAACCTGAACATATTAAACATATCAAATTTGTATTTATTAAATCTTATCGTAGTACAGCTTATGTTCTTTTAAAATTATTTTCCATCGGCATTTGTGTGCAGAAAAATCATGTATTTTCAACTGTGGAACCTGTGTTTATCAATAATAAACCATTTAAACATTGGAGTATTTAAAGAATATAAATTACTGCATTGACTGGATTTTTACTGTATTATTTTTCTTAACTGCTTTGTGTCGGTTTTTTGAATTACACCTATTGGTCATAAATGCTTTGTTTTGAAATGTCTTTTACATGTCAGTGGCCTCTAAAGATCTCATGTATGTAATATAATGTGAGGAGTACTTTGTAATTATTACCACGTTGTTTTAGTGGATTTTTGTTATAATATCAATTCATGCTGTAATGAGTGATATTAAACATGTTGCACGTGGGTCTCTAGAACCTGTTTATCTTGTCTGTAAAATTTTGTCTGTGTTCTCCACATGACTGACAGCTTTTATCCCTGTTACTGGAAAAAAAACAAGGAAAAAACAAAAATAACTGTAAATCTCACACAGCATTTACACACGGAGAAAACAACGGCCAAAAACAGTTGTTGTGCCTTTCATTAAAACCTCAATCATTTCACAGTTAAACACACCCTGCATCCTTCTCACTGGCAATGAGATTTCAGTGGCCAAAAAGAAAACTCCATATGTGGTTCAGTCACAAGAACGGAGAGGAAACATCTACTACACCTCACAGAATGTCAGTACACTGCAGTTAAGAAATTAACAACACAACCAATGTTATAAATAAAGAGGCCATTCTGCCACACATTTCAGAAATGTAAAAAACACCAATCCGAATGTGATCTAATTCATCAAACCAGTAGTCAAAATGAGCTTAATAAAGATCGGAAGATGGCACAAGCTCTTTTACACCACTATTTTACACTGTTGTGACTGTAAAAATGACTAGATTCACAAATACTGGAACGGACAACACGGTATTATGGAAAGCAAACAGACACGACTGCGTGTGGCCGTCACATGACAGAAGGGGGCAGGTTCTAGACACAGGACACGTAAAAGGGAATGTTTGCAGGAGGTGAGTAGCCTGGATGAGTTTTTTTTTTTTTTTTTGTTCATTCCTTCTACTCCACGACCACGGTGTCGATGCTTTCCTGGGAGATCTCCGAGTCGAGTGAGTAGCAGGAGCTGACGTTGTCTGGAGCGTCCCTGACGCCCTCGTCGGCCGCGAACTCGGCTGGGCTCTCGCAGAAGTGCTGCGACGCCTGAATGAGCTGGCTGCACAGGCGGTTGTAGCGGTGGTAACGGGCGTGTTTCCCCGTGTGCGTGTACATGTGTTCCTGCAGCTGGCTCTTCTGGGCAAAACGCAGGCTGCAGATGGCACATGCGATCTTGCGCTTCCGCGAGTTGCCGCCGCCGCCCTTCAGTTCTGCCGCTAACTCCTCGGACAGGGCCTGGCTGCGCCGCAGCGCCTCCTCCAGGCTCCCTGGCTCTGGCTGCTCAGGCCCCCCTGGGCCCTTCCCTGGCAGGAAGCCCTGCAGGAGACGTCGATCGTCGGGACCCTCTAGCTCGTCAGCCCCGGGTCTGGGGACCTCCCCGAGGTGGGTGTTGTCCAGGGTGGCGGCAGGCATGCCGAACGGCAGCGACCCGGCTGCGTGGCTGAGGAGGTGTTCACGTAGCCCCTGCCGTGAGCCGCACCGCTCGCCACACAGGTGGCAGTAGAGTGCTCTGGGGCTCTCCGGGGCCGGGGTAGGGGAACTGGCCTGGGATTTGGGCGTCACTTCTGTTTCCATCTTCTCCTGCTTTATCCTCACGGTCATGCCGGACACCTCAGACTCCTCCCGGGGGGCTGCGGAGGACGAGCGGTGGAGGCCGGCCGGCTGCCTTACAGGGGGGGCCCCCTCCGAACCAACAGCCAGGGGCGGCTGAGTTTGAGACCTCTCAGCCTGGCTGCTGGGACGTGGCTCCTCAAGGCCCCGCACGTGGCCCTCCTTCAGGCTCAGGCGCTCCTTAGTGGCCGACTGGGATGAGATCTGGATGCCGTAGAGGTTGGACATCTTGGTGGTGTCTGCATCCGGCCCCCCGTCGCCGCTACTGCGACACAGCTGGTAGGCGTGCAAGAACTTGATGCCCTCCTGCAAGCGGCTCTGGTCCACTGGCTGCTTGGGGCCCATCCCTGTGTACATGATGTGCAGCAGGTAGCTGAAGATGTCCGGTTGGATGTCCGTCGGCTGGATCTTAATACATTCACTGTGGGGGGTGGAGAAGAGTCAGTGACACAGAGCATCTGACACAAACCGACGACAGAATTGATGCAAAAGTAACAAGGTTTTGTGTGGAGGGTTTCGAATGTGGAAACCAGACCACCTTCTGCACACGGCTCACACCGGAAGCAGAGTAACTGAGTTCACCGGCTTCCTGTGCTAGAGGTGTGAGTTATGAATTTTCAAATAAATGAACTTTTTAAACCCATTTTAGTTAAATTTTCTTCACTTGGCTACTCGTCAAAAATTTTCACAAACTTCTGCTGAGCGAATATGACCTGCATTTCCCCACCCGGCAGTAAAATACGGTGAAGTGGAGTAGGAATGTGGCACTGGATTAACTCAACTCACTTTCACAGTGTCTACAGCCGGTTTTTGCTGCTCACTAATAACAAGGCGAGGATCAACTGCATATTTATGAGATGAATAATCTTCTTCTTCTTTATATGTTTTAATTTTAATGTAGCACATTAAAAATTCTACAACACAGCACTTTAAATTGTTAATTTATTACAGCACTATTTAAGGACTTTTACAGAACCTACCGAACAAATAAATCAGGGAAAATCCCTGTTATTACACTTTTATTTATTCTATAGATAATAAAACAAGCTGAAAGTGTTCTGATGCTGACAAATGTTGCACATGCTTACGGAATGAATTAGTCAAGAATATACAGTTAACACCCAGTATCCAAGTGACGTATTTCATGCAAAGTTAATAAAAGATGAGAAAATAAATCACCCAGGATGGACCACCACAGACTGCATGAACAGCTGAGGAACGTGGGACGAATAAATAAAACTCTTACAGAGAATTTCTTCATTACAGCTTTAGATAGTTTTTACAAAATCTAACTCATACTTAATAGAGGAGTGTCAGTGTTATTAAGCTTTTATTGAATATAACAAAGTGGTGAAAGTGGAGATATAAACAAATGGAGTTACAAACATCTCTGGTCCCAATTGCGTTTGTAAGTTGAGCAGCCAGTGCAGTTGTGACAGCTGCATTTTGAACAGAACAGATTCTGCGTGTAACTGGTTTTATCTTCATTTTTCACTGGTTTCTGTCGTCACTGTGAAATGACCGCCACCGAACGGTTAACTGGAGCTGCTGACCTGGACTGGTGGATGAAGATCATCTTGAAGTAATTTGAGAAAGCAGCGAGGACCGCACGGTGGGCCTTGAAGTACACGTTACCGATAGCGACGGTGCAGTCACAAAGGAAGCCAAACTCCCTCTGAACGTTCAGCTGCTGGAGGAGGAACAGGCTGTGGTTGGGTACTTCCATGGTGCCCCCTCGACCTGTCACACACAGCACATGCCAGTTACATGTATGATCAGCCACTTGTTTGTAAACGGAGCCCCCTGCTGGTCGCACTCGTGACTGGGAGATGAAAGCGGGACAAAAGGTGTGATGTTGTATTTATCGTTTTTCATTAAAGTAGCGTTTGGCTGAACTGTATTCCCCGCATTACCGTCTACGTTGACACGCACACGCACGTGACATCTGTATTAAGTGATAATTACTGTGACAGTTTCTGTCCCAGCTGAAACCCCACCAATATCCCCAAAACGATCAAAATGGTGAAGTGCAACGTCAATGTGTCGCGTTATGTTTGTCAGTTGTGGAGGAGCCGCCGGTGACATCAAAGCTGAAGTGAGAGAATCGTTCTTTTCTGCATTTTACTTCATGTCTGTCTCTTGGGGGTGCGTTTCACGCGCTGCGCTACCCAACCCCCCCCCCAGCAAACAGCGCGACTCGTTTCTTTTCACGCCTCTGCCGCGCGCACCCACACCTGGCACACGGCGCGCGAGCCACAAACTTGTCACCCGTGCGCATCAGTAACGGGCCCTTGAAGACACGAGACAATGCGTGTTTTTGCAGCGCGCGGCAAACGCAGGGTCTGCACGAGCCGTCAGAGTAAACGTGACCACAGACCGCCCGTGCATTACAACCAGATTGCAAGATACCCGAACTAATTCCAAGGCAGCACATCCATTTTTTCAAAGGTCTGCGCTGGAATCGAGCCCTCGCGCATGAAACCGCAAACCCCCGCGCGCGCGCGCGCGCGCCATCTCGTGTACCGCAGGTCCATGCGGGCAAACGGCACTCGTACGAGAAAAGCACCGAGATTAACATCTGCGACAGAAAACTATTTCTTACCACCTATGCGTGAGAGATGGGCTTTGATTTCGTATTTGTCGCTGCGGGGAAGTTCTCGCACAGTCTCGCGCTCCTTCGCGTGCGAGTGCAGTTGGCTTCCTGCGTCACGTGACCGCACCGTGGCCGTACGTTGTACAGTAAAAGGCACGTTTTACCTGAATTTACCTGTATTTAACCATGTTTACCGCTAGTGCTCACCTTTGGATCGTCTTTTTATTGCTAGGCGGTTATTGACGAAACCTAAGAAGTGATTCAACGTTCATCATTCCATTGGTTTAACAATGTTCGCTATTAAACGTAGTTTAGTTTATTTTCATTAATTTTTATTAGTTATTAAGGAGGAATTACTGGGACACTGGAGAGAGCGGCACTGGACAGATTCGATTAGACGAGTTTCATAAGGGTTAAAAACATCTACTTTTTTTATCAGGGCTGTAGTACCTTGCGGGCGCTGGGGGCCAAAAAAACAGTGTTTTTAGAGTGGAATTAAACACTAATATCGGGCAGCATATATTGGTGGTGGCGGTGGGGGGAGGGGCACGCCCGTGGGGGGTCATATATAATATTTTAATCATCTTCACTGGGAGAAAGTGCGAGAGGTATTATTTAGACACCATAACGCCAGACTGAAGTTGTATTTCCTATAAAAACCCGTGAGGTTCACAGCAGCAGCATCCCGCAGTTTGACCTCTACGGTTCATTTCTCAACTTTAACTTGTCAAGAAACTGAACGGCTGCAGGGTTTTGAATATGACTGAACTAATTTCCGATGTTGTGCGTTTCATCGCACAGCTCTGTTTTCTCATCATATTTGAGCATCGCGTGACGGCGCCCTGCTGCTCACTGTCCCCATTAAACACAAACTCATTCATCACGGTGACATGAGGGACTCGTGTTGTTCCTCGCTCGCCGTCGGCCCTGGTTTTACCCCGGTGCTTCCACGCTGGGGCAGTACAGTATGGTGCGGGGCGTTGCGGTGCGGTGCTGTGCGGTACTGCAGGCTGCAGCGAGGGCAGGCGGCGGGAGGGCTGGATTTGCGTGAGCGGGGCTGGATCTGCCGTACACAGCCTCAGTGCGGTGACAGAGCTCGCAGAGCGGCTGTGCGGAAGTTCTTTCATCCGTGCTGCAGGAGGGGTTCGCCTCTCTCGCTGCGATTATTCTCGCCACAACTTTACTGGGATAAAAGAGGGGAACGAGCGCGACTCCCGCACCTTTCGCAGCCCGTTCCGAGTTGGCCGCCTTCTCTACGCGCCCAGCTGGTCACCGGTAAGATTTGTTTGCGTGAGAGTTGTCCCACGTCGGAGGATCATTCCTATGTACATTGTACTGTGTGCGTGTTTTTTTCTCAGCGTGAATGCGGGAAGTAGCGCGGGGGTGGCGGTGCGTGAGAGCTCAGCCGTCCGCACGACAACGCCGCGGCGCGCTCTTCCTTCCGCCTTCATTCTCCACGTCCACACGCGGACGCCGAGTCACGGCTCGCGGCGATGCTAGTAACGGCGAAGGCCCGAAAATACATTATTTTACACATAGTTTTAATGACTTTTGGTGCGGTATGATTGACAGCCATACTGCCCGCATGAGCGAGCGCCGGCGCGAGCCAATGAGCGCACACGTGGGCGGGATGAGGAAGAGTCCCCTCCTTGCGAAACTGTCAGTTAAAACCGACGCGCCGCCGTTGACGGAGGTTGTTATTTGAAGTTGGCCACAGTTTCGCGCAATACGCGCGGGTTTCAGTGTTACAGATGGTGGGAAATGTGGAGTTTAACATGAGATGTAAGCGGCCCCGCGATCCCCTTAGCTTAGCCCTCCACCATGTACTGTTAGCCTTCCGCGACACGGGGCGCAGACGGCTAGCTTTCCTTCTGCTCAGCCCCTCCTAGCATCTGTGTGCCGCCGCTTTTTACCCCGGAGAAAATGTTTTTGACCTTAATTAAATTTCTTAAGGGAAACTAGGGTGTTAGATGCTCAGTAAAACTGAACGTTGAACGTCGGGGCAGCGGGCAGAAGCGAATGTAGCCCCGGTGCTAACAGCCCTTAACTTAGCAGCCGCGCGGGGGGTTAGGGCACAAAACAGTCGTCTCGTGAGCTCGCGCTCACACCCTAGTGCGTCTCATAAGCCAGACTAACTGGAGGTATGCGCGTGAGGCTCTCTTCCCGCTGTATTTATAGTAGGTGGGTGCTGTCCGCGAGCTGCCGGCCTCTGCGTGCGTGCACGCGCGCGCCGGGACGGCTGTCTCGTGAGACGCTGTCGCCGTCACCCGAGTGACGGACGCCCGGGGGGTCCACGTGGTCACCGCGCGCCTGTCACGGCAAACCGCGCGCTCTAAAATAGCGCCGCGTAGACGTGCGCGAGCTCGTCTGGCGGGAACCCTCTGCGTCTGTGCTGTGAGGCACCTTTCGTGCTGCTGTTCGCTGTGTCTAGGGGGACAAACTTTTTTGCAAAGTTTGAAAATTGCGGTTAAATACGACGTCAGCTGCGTTCTTCTCGGTCTCCAAGCTTGTAAAAAAGTGAAAATGCAGGCAAGGTTATTTTTCAGTAGACAACCACAGTAAAAAAACAAAGTAAGGAATTCATTTTCTGCATATGTCTGTAGTGCTGTTTTTCTGCTGAAATGTAGATGTAATGTATAAAATAACAGAATATTTATGTACATGTGGTGGGTAAGACAGTTATTCAGTATAATTTTTCCACTTTTTACAAACACAGACAGCAGATCACCAAAAGCTCATGGTTTGCACTCTCCCTCTCTCTCCCCACTCACGTGCTGTGAAGACAACGCGTAGGCTCTCCCAGCAGCCCGCCATGACTAGACCAAGCCACAGCGAACATGTCCTCCAGCAGCTCAACAACCAGCGTGAGTGGGGCTTCCTATGTGACTGCTGCATTGCTGTGGGTGACATTTACTTCCGAGCTCACAAGGCCGTGCTGGCGGCCTGCAGCTCCTACTTCCGGATGATGTTCATCAAGGACCAGCAGGTGATGGCACGCGTGAACCTGAGCAACATGCAGATCAGCGCCGAGTGTTTTGACCTCATCCTGCAGCTAATGTACCTGGGCCGCATCGCTGTGGGGAGCTACGAGTTTGACGAACTCAGGGCCGCCATGGTCTACCTGCAGATGTACTACATACCCGACTCCCTGGAGGACCTCAAAGATGTCCGCAATTCCAGCCTCGTGCCCTCGTCGTCTTCCTCGTCCTCCTCATCCTCCTCGTCCTCTTGCTCCTCTGCTTTGGCTCTGGCTGGGAGGAAGATGATGTTTGGGGTGCGCATGTATGAGCAGCAGCTGCCGCGTCAGGGCGGGGCTGAGGGGGAGCGTTCGCAGCAGAGTGTTGGTTCTACATCCACCACCCTTCAGTGTGTAGGTGTCACTGGGGGGGCTGTGGGCAAGCCTGTGGAGGACATGGCCCTGACGCTTGGGTTGCCTGTGCTGGCGGACAGCGTTGTGGAGCAGCCGTGTGACCTGCGTAAGAAGCCATCAGGCCGGAGCGCAACCATGAAGGAGCGTCCGCGCTTTGGGCGCACATACACATGCGATGACTGCGGCTTTGTCTTCAGCTGCGAGAAGCTGCTCATTGAACACATCCTCACCTGCACCAACCGCAAGGCCTTCCCGACTCCCAAGGCGGTTTCTGGGCCTGAGCACGATCCCAGCAAGGCAGAGAGCTCTGCCTCTGAGGGTTCTGAGGACCATGGTGATGCTGGCAAAGGAGAGGCCGACCGGCTGGACTGCAAGTCAGACAAAGAGGTGTTTGGCAAAGAGACCGTGATCCGGTCTGTGGGCACTGGCTTGGAGCAGCAGGCTAAGTCCATGAGGAACACAATCATTATCAAAGTGGAACCAGAGGAGAGCCCGGAGCTGGACTCTATCCAGGTAGTGCAGGTGGGGGAGAACTGCAGGGAAGGATGCAGCACCCTTAACCGGCGGCACAAGGACCTGGTGAGGGACCAGGGCATCTTCGACCGCGACGAGGAGGATACTGGTGTTTCCGCTATGGAAGACTGCAGCAACCCCTTCGAGGGTCATGTGTCTGCCAGCGAGGACAAGAGCACAGGCACGCGGCCCATCAAGGAAGAGAAGGAAGGCAGGTTGTGCCTGCCCTGTGAGCTGTGCGGTGCCTTGCTCACGGAGGATGACCAGTCTGCCCACTACATCGCCAGCCACATGGGTCACATCTGCGCTTGCGGGAAGTGTGGCCAGATCCTCATCAAGGGCAGGCAGCTGCAGGAACACGCGGAGCGTTGTGGCGAACCCCAGGATGCCGAGACAGACTCACTGGGGGACGACTCACTGTCAGAGGAGCGGCAGGCCATGGAGGAGGCTCTGCTGGAGCCTGACGGGCCTTTCGAGGGAGACCTGGGGGGCTCCTGCCACGACTACGTGGAGGACGGCTGCCTGGTGTTCCGCTGCCCGCACTGTGGCGTGGGTCTGGAGGGCGAGCAGCAGGCCGTGGAACACGTGGCTGCCTGCCCCGAGCAGGAGCTGCTACGCTCCTCGCTGCTGGAGGAGGGCGAGCGGGACCACAGGCGCAAGCACTTCTGCAGCATCTGCGGCAAGGGCTTCTACCAGCGTTGCCACCTGCGTGAGCACTACACGGTCCATACCAAGGAGAAGCAGTTTGCCTGCCAGACCTGCGGTAAGCAGTTTCTGCGTGAGCGCCAGCTGCGGCTGCACAACGACATGCACAAGGGCATGGCGCGCTACGTATGCCCCGTGTGCGACCAGGGCACCTTCCTCAAGCACGACCACGTGCGACATATGATCTCCCACCTGTCGGCTGGTGAGACCATCTGCCAGGTGTGCTTCCAGATCTTCCCAGGTAGCCAGGACCTGGAGCAGCACATGGACGTGCACCTGTACATCTGTGGTGTGTGTGGCGAGAAGTTCCGTCTGCGCAAGGACATGAGGAGCCACTACAATTCCAAACACACGAAAAGGTTATAATGATAGGAGACGGATGTGCTCCCCCCCCCACTAAAGTGTGTGAGCACAGTGGCCGTTCACTTGATCCCTGCGTTTGTCTGGTACAGAAGCCATAAATGTGAGCATAACAGTGATCACCTCAGCACCAAAAAAAAAACAAAAAAAAAAAAAAACTTGTATCAGCCATACTTCCAAACCGTATCAATATATAATAAGCTGCAATATACATTCATGTAGCGTACATTTGCAAGCAGGACACCTAATACAAGGGTGTATAATAAGCATATGTAATAGTATAAAGTATTACATTTTTGTTCTCACTCTCATCTATATACGTTTCATTTGGCGCCCGCTATTTGTGTGATGTCACGTTGTTTCACATGGGGCGCAGCTGATGTACACTTTGGCTTGTGTTACGACTGTTAGCGTAGATTTTGGCAGACCACCCCTAAACGGATCTCTCTGGATACTTAGTGAGTCCTACTTTATTTATTTATTTATTCTTTTGTTTACGGGGGGCCTGCTTTCATTACCCGCGTCCAACACGATCTTCAATGTGTGCTTCAATCCAATTTCCTGTCGGCCTCGGCGATGAGTGGTTTTTGGCTTTTAGTGTTTTCCTGTTGCCAGAAAGGCACACCAGCGTACCTTTGACAGCCATCCTGGCCTCTTGGGAAGCTTTCCTGCTTCACAGATGTGAGTCGGAGGGGGGCGGGGGGGTTAGGGATGATGCAATACTCAGACTGGCACATGGAACAGGGTTTTATTCTTCTGGGCCAAAAGCAGGGTGTTAGATGGTTCGGGTCGGCCACCCAGGAACACGGTAGAAGGGTTCTGAAAGGTACTGCCGTAGGAGGCAAATGTGGACGTGAAGAGTGTCGCTACATCCTCTCGTTTGAAAACACTAGAACCTGCGTGTTTGGCCTCACCTGCACACACTCTGTGCAGATGCACTTCCACACTCGAGTCCTTATTTAAACCGTTTTATTTCACCAACTATCGCAGCTAATGTAATGATGTTTTGCTCTACATTTGTTTACATTTTGTTTATTCTTATTATGTTTTCTTTCTGACTTTGTTAGAAATATCATTCGTCAATATCGAAGTTGTCATTAGAGGACACTTGCTGAACCCTTTTCCACTTTGTGTGGCACATTGGAGTATGAAATGGTACTACAGAGCACCATAGAGTTGATTTGAAATAATTTACCGTTCTGTATGTCACAGGAGTTTGTGAAAGATTGCTAACGTATGAGTAATGCGCAGGGGGGGTATGATAAGAATATGGTGAAGTTATAAGTGTGAAACTCTTTCCAAAAAAGCCCTGGCCTGCTGCCCTTGGCCTTATAGGGAAAACAGCAGAAATACTGTGTCTTTGGAATTGTTTTGTACAAATATTGTTACTTTTAACTTACATGTTACCTTTATCATTTCAATTGATGGACCTGATACATGCCTAATGGTTGGATTCACATCAGATTACTGTATTGTTATAAGTTTATGTTAAGAATAACCACATTTCTTGATTTACTGAGACCTGATTTTGCTAATAAGAACATGCATCTTGGCATATTTTATGGTTTTTCCATTCTGCCTTGAGGAATTGTCCAAGTAGCTTTATTGTTCCGAGGGAGGAGCACTTTTTGCTGAGGGCTAAACGGTTTTGTTTCAAGGTGCTGAATTTTGAATTTTACTGTTTACAAATTGCAGTGACCTCTTCAGTGAAACTGTCTTTTTTAAGTTTAAAGGGATCGTATATTCATGTATATGAATAGTTTACTGTTTGCTTTGGTGGATGTTTGCGTGCTGAAAGGGAGAGGGACCTTATTTGATGTTTTCCTCTCATTACCAACAGAGAAATTGTCACGTTGTCTCTGTTGCGACGATTGGCGGCGTCGTTCCCGGAAACTGGTTTCCATGAGATGCGACCCGAGCACGTGGGGTTTTTTTTCCCCTCTGTCCCTCAAAGGCCGGTTTATTGCACGATACATTCAAGCCCAACCGTGCCTGAATTGTCCCGTTAGCACCAGATTCCACAGCGTCTTGATGCGTCATAAAAGACAGTGGGGCAGCTGAGCCCTGATGCACTGTGGGTCACGCACTGTGTGGTATGTAGCTTTGGGAAGCGAGGAGGGGTGCGTAGTACGAGCACCGTTTTAAAATCGGAGGGCCGCCGACACACAGGGCTTCTTGCAGTGCTGCTTCTGCTGACGCGGCTCTCAAAAGCAGCCAGTCTGATGTGGGCCATGACCCCGCCGTAGCCTCTCACCAAGCCCTGGCCATTTTATGTGGGTATGATGTATTGCCTGTGGTTTGGGCTAAAGGTTTAGCACAACGCTGGTGCCTTTTCCCCATTTATTTAGACTCCGCACGCTAAACGTAATGCAGCAGTGGATAAGATTGCACACAAGAGGTCCTCCTGTCATTGGCACTTTTCTCAATGTCCAGACTTTCTATTCTATCTGCAGAATAAGATGGATATTTGTACTCAAACGTTCAAAGCTAGCACTAGCTGTGTATTTTTTCTTGCCAAATGACAAACGCTTCTGGATGGTTGTTCACAAGCAAGGGGCAGTATTTCAGTATCAACCTATCAGTCCTACAGTTGTCGTTGTGCTGGTATTTGAAAATGGCTCCAGAGCTTCATGCCCACGAGCCTCTGCTTCAGAGAGGCATGGATCACATAGAGACTGTTTGTGAGGTCATACCTATATCTTTTGTTAGAATTGTGTTTTTTATCTTCTGCAATAAATGTTTTACTTAAAGAAGGGTTGTTTTGTTTTTTCGTCGTCTGGCAGATACTTTCACTGTATTCTGCAACTGAGAGGTGTGGTGGCCTGCGTATCTGCATTGAGGTACAACGTTCCCTACCATGAAGCAAATTTTACTACAGCGCTGTGTGAAAACCGGTTCCTCCAGTTAGTGTCGATCTTGGCTCATAGACAGGAGTTTCACCAAAAGGCGGCATTTTCCGACCACAGGACTTCACTGGACACCCGTCTTAATGAAACCCTGTCGCTGCTCAAACCAGGAACCCAGCTCACACAGAATCCACACGCACAGTCTGTTCATAACACAGGTTTTATTGTTGAATTTTTGTCAACATATAAAAATTATTGCAAATTAGCCATATTTGCTTGCTGTATGATATGTGATGTGTCAAGGGAGGCCATGTTGATCTCTTCAGTGGCTACTGTTGTTGCCACCGTGGCAACCTTTGTCACCTCCCTGTCCGTGGCAGTGCCCACGCCCTTGACCGTGCCCGTGACCTTGACCGTGCTCGTGCCCGTGGCCGTGGCCGTGCCCGTGACCTTGGCCCTGCCCACGGCCGCATGCTTTTTCCTTGCCACACTCTCCCTTTTTATCCTGTGATGCCAAAGAGAGTACAAAAGCCTCAAATAAAAACATTCATCTTGTTAAACAGGAAATTGGCTCTTTTAAATGTGATGTTTATAAAGCAAGAACTTGTAAAATAAATTAAAATCTATTGGCCCGTTGCTTTCACATTAATGTGTGACTAGTAAACAAGTTGTTTGCAGAGCAGTGGCTGGAACCCTAATGACCAGCAATAACCGCTAGGGGGCAACAAACCACACTTCCTCCTTCGCTGCCTTGGAATGCTGGGACAGCGGAGCAAATGTTCGTCGACAGAGAAAAACCATTTGTGAGGAGCAGATTCCGAAATTCCTCTAAACGCGACGCTGGTTCATGTGGGTCTAGCAAACGGAGCGATAGAGAAGTTCCTACTTTCGAACGCAGCAGCCATACTGCTGTAAACAAAGCGCAAAATTGTGCTCCTCCCTGCACGATACTACCGTAACACGCTAACTGTGACGGAGATGTTTTTGTTCTTCTTGCGAAAAGGTTTTAGACTAACATAAAAAAAATTATAATACTCACATCATGGCCTTCCTTGGCCTGCTGTTTTGTCCAAGTAAGAAGAAAAACATGACTGATTAAACACAATCTCCAGTGTAAAGAGTTAATATACTCTTAATATATAACGTATAACATCCATGTATTTATGCACAATTTTCTGGGGAAAAAGTTTGTTTTCTTACCTTTGGTAGATCTGTAAAAAAAGGGAAAAAAATGCAACCGTCTCAGTATTTCAAAACGCAGACAAGATTGCTTAAGCCCTGAAGGGTTGTAACAAATTGTTGCGAAGAGTTTGGTTTGAATGTTAACCACAAATTGGGAACCTTCAGAAAAACTGCAGTGATGTTCTAGAAGTTGGAATATTAATGTTTCCAGTAGTAGTGAACTGCGGATCAGTGCCGAGTTGTGAACCCCGTCACACACAGACGGCGATCGCACACACAGACACATACTTACTCGGCTTGTCACTCATGATGAACTTCTCAGTAGGCTGGATGAAGAAGCAGACGGCTGGAGGATGGAAACAGAGCGAAAACAAAACATATTGGTTTGGAATTTGTTCAGTTCAATTCGGTGATGCATCTGGCTGCAGGAAAACCACACATCTCTCCTTTAATATGGAGAAAGCGCTGACCTGCCTGTCACTTAACAGTGTGGAGCTGCTTACACTGAGAAGCAAGCAGGCAACGAATGGTGATCGTGTCTCACCTTGTGCAGGAGCTTGGCGGTCTGTGCTGGTGGGGTGCTGTCCTGGGGTATTTATGATGTCGCAGACAGGGCGAGGCAACTCCGGGCCACACCCTCCAACTGAGAGACAGGTAAAACAGGGATGAGACTGGTTAGGACAGTCAACACAGCGAAGAGAAGACAGACAAACAAAAAAAAGAACAAAGACCGAGAGGATCATCACCGTTGGAGGACGTATTTGATGGCTGGATGTCTGTGCAGAAGCCTTTTTTCCTACATCTAACCGCCAACAAAAGCGCTACTGTGTGATTCTGTCTGTGGTCCTTGTGACTGCAGTTCGTGTTCCTTGTGGCAGTACTTGACATCCAGCAAGATTATGACTAAATATAAACGATCAACGGCCTTTCAGGGTCTCAAAAAACTTCTTTATCCTCCAAGAGAAACTCAGTTTCAGACTGTGTGCTGCTTGTTGTATGAGATGGGTTTATGCTTTATGCTCTGGGCAAAATGGGACTAGATCCCAGCCTCATGTCCTGTGCTTGCAGAGCTCTGGACCACTGTGGCTCAGAAGGGGATATGAAACTGACTCTTCAGTCACTGGTTTGGTTTTCATGATTTAGGGTAATACAATCAGAAGGACTATTGCATGATTCATGCTGGCTTTCTTCTACATCTTTGTGAATGACAGGTAATTACAGGTTTACTGTGTGATGATGGTTACACTTTGACAGGTAAAAGGCGACGCCTCCTAATCACCGGCTCCCAAGAAAACGCTGCTGAATGAAAAGACCACGTATAATGTGGCTGCGTTGTCTTTATTTAATGTTCAGACTTGAAAATCTACTAGAATGGAGGTGGCTTTGAGGAGAGGGGCAACACCCTTCCGCTTTCCTGCCCAGGACATGAATCATGTGAGAATCACCAGGGCAACAGAACTCTTACTCCGTGGCATGAACGTGAAAAATATGGTAAGATGTGGTGAAACAACAAAGCCTTCACTGCCCACAGCTCCAGGTGATGACCATACACAAGGTGCTGTAGAGGGAGGAGCCTCCACGTGATCGCTGGCCCAGTTGTAGTTTACGAGGCAGAAATCTCAGACACACAGCGCCGAAGGTTTCCACTCTGGGCCTGCCTGGTAACGCTGGGAATAGCCAAATGTGAGAAGTATGAGCAGCTGAAATTGCTGTTTGACAGACAGAGCGTTGAGAGTTTGTCTCGCATACAAACACACAACAAGGGCGTAGAACGGATGGCAAGTTGCATTGAAAGGTACCTTCTGCTGAATCCTTTCTCCATCTTCCTTTTTAATATTTACATTCAGAATTCTTACAGTTACATTGCCAGATTTTGAGCTTAGCGGTATGTTTGCTTTCAGGGCCAATTAGCCAGTCTTGTTTTTTGGGTTGACTTGAAAAGCAAGACTTTTACTGATGTTTTGCTAAGGGTGGCGGCCAACATACTGGTCCTGACACATTCCAGATTCCTCAGTGACAGGAGGTTAGTGTATTGATGTTTTTCAAGAGTTGACATCCAAAGCTGTAAAACATGTATGCAATAAAACTGAGACCTGCTCATCTTCTGTGTGAAAATGACACTGATAGGTTTTAAAAATGCATGACTGTGAGTAAACTCAGTGTTTATGCTTAAAAACACTAAAGCAATTTATTGCACTATGACCAACAACTGGCACCAGTAGAAATAACTTGGTGACGTTAGCAGATACAAAGTGGTTTGTATAAATCAAACCTTGGAGTGTTTAACACTGGACTTTACAGACTCATCATCACTGCAGTGCCACATGTACCCATACTGTACTGTATGGTGACACCTTGATGCCACCTCTATAAATTTCTCTTAAATATACACTACAGTAAACGCCCTTGTCAGCCTTACTTACATGGTTTACCAGGCCGAGCGGAGATCTCCTCTCACAGAGCGCAGCCCCCCTGGAAGATTTAGTAAGACAGCACACAGTTACATCATCAGTCCTGACAAACGCAACCTGCTTTCTGAAAGAGACCTCCTGGAAGCTGTGGTCTCTGTAAGGGGGCCCTCTGAAAGTTCACAGCCTCCTGGGCTGGTTGGGCTTGAGTTTGAATCCAGCTCAGCCTGTGTAGGGTTTGCATGTTCTGTCTGTGTTGGTGCTTGGGTTTCCTCCCACCACCCTCAGGTATGTGTTATTGTTAACTGCTTTATCCTGGTCAGGGTGGTCTCCCAGAATCACTAGGTACTAGGCTTTGAAACTGCATGCTGGATGGAACACTGGCCACAGTCACATACATGGAATTTAGAGTCACCAGTGAACCTAAAACATTTTTTTTCGACTATGGGAGGAAATTGGAGCATAAGTTGAGAAATTAAACAAGACAGTTGGGCATTTCACTAACTTTAGGAAAATGAAGTTTGGTGATGTATACAGCAATCCCTTGATATCCAAATCTAGTTTGTTCCTGAAAATGCTTTGGATACCAAGTGTCTATTTCCAATTATTTTAAACTGGGAATAAATAATGTGCTCCCAGCCCATCATAAAACACCTGTATAACCATCAACCCACAACTTCAGCAAGATAAACACTGTAAACACCAGAAACCTGATTAGAAAACACTTAGTGCTGCCATTAATTTGCATGTTTATACTGTGGTGCAGTATGTATTTCACATGTCAGTGCCACCACTGGCATTTATAGGTTTATTTAAATAAATAAGGACAGTTTGAACAAACAAGGATAACAGCTTTTACTGGGTATCATAGATTAAAGTGAAGAAGAGAGGCTTGTGAGGGAGGCGGCTCCAGTTTTCTCCACCGGAGGCGTGGAGGAGCAGGAAGCGGGGTGGGAAAAACAGGCTGGAACTTCACACAACTTTCTCACACAAGACTCTTTATAACCTGGGACAGCTGTTATAAGCAGGATTCCTGTTTGGTTGGTCATGTGCCGTTATTAGTGAGATCATTGCATTTGCTGCTTTAAAACCTCCTTTAAAGCTCTCCTGTCCAGCACAGGAAGGACTTTTAGTCGAGTGAAAGTGAAAAAGTTAAGGACAAATGATCATTATAGCTAAAGTTTCAGTTGGGATACTGATATATAGGTTTTGATTTGCAAGAGCGGTTCCAGAAAAATTTAGATATAGAGAATTCAGACAGCGAGGGATTGCTCTGCTTTGTTTTTACTTGTCTCCTTTCCACTTGGCTGCGCCTGGTATGTTGCTCTCTGTGGTGTTCGCCTGTCCAACAGCACTGACAGTACTTATTTGCTAAATGCACCACGTTAATGGTAACATGGCTTGATTTTACAAAGTGTTATTAACATTTACCTTTTCTCTTTTCTGGGGGCTTTTTTTGTACATGGTTTGGCTCAAAAAAGTTGTATGGGCATCTTGGAACTTATACAAGGGGAGGACATATATATAGAGGGTATATCCTGGAGTATGAATGTATTTTTATGATTTTAGTTGCATTTTGTCAGTGCAGTTGTCTGCAATTTCGTCATGTATTACCTCTAATTCAGCCTCACCTTTCTCATCACTCCCTTTTTATTTTCTGTTAGAAATGTATAATGTTAACATTATATGAAATAAGAATTATGTTGTTCCAGATTTTGTAACTGATGAACTCCATCACTATATTTGCAAGGTTTCCTTGATTTTGAGAGTCTGTGCTGCTCCCTCTGGGTTCTGTTTTTGTGACTCCAGTGATGGGCTGTGCAAACCTTCCCTAACATGACGCCAGCAGAGCTCTGACGGAGCCTCTGTGCATCAAAGACCCCCTGTGTGGTTCCCTCGAAAGGTCCTGAAATGACACCCAAGTCAGAGAGTCGTCCGCTTTGAACTGTGTCTCCTGCCAGTGAATGGCCTGCATTGCTTGTTGAGGGTCCATTAGCATGCATGGCCACCGGCGGACAGAGTCTGTCCTGCATGTGGAATCGTGGGAAATCCTGGACCTCCCCCCCAGTCAGCCCACTTTCATCAAGAGTGTGCTCAGCACCCCCACTGTGCGCGCGCACACACACACACACACACACACACACACACACACACACACACACACACACACAACCACCCTGAATGTCTAGGAAACAGGGGCTAGATTATCTGATGGAGAGAAAAAGCACATCTTCTTTGAACTGTAGGCTGGTTCTCATGGAGATGTAACAGATAGCGACACACAATGTACACATTAAAAAACAAGACTGTGCATGAGTGTGCGTGTGTGTGTGTGTGTGTGTGTGTGTGTATACATCCAAGTCAGAGAATTACATTCTTGGAATCTGCAGCTTTGCTTCCCAAAAGCATCAGGCTGTGCCAGTTTCTGGTGAACTTCAAACTGAATAAATAAATTGATGTAATTCACTTCGCCTGTTTTTTTTTTTTTTTTTTGCTGTGTAAATCTGACTGTTTAAAATGCATTGTAAATGTGGAGCACCTTGCTTCCCTGGGACCGGACCCCTAGGAGAGGTACCTGTCCTGAGGGGTTCATGGCTTTGATGAGGAGCAGTGAGGTTTGGTGGTGTGTCTCACCTCTGGAAGACTTCAGAGGAACAATTTATTACATACTTTAAGTAAAAAACATAATGCTGGTGCTTCCCTCATTGGCGTGGTTTCAAGAGTCGATATCACCAAAGTAGTACATTACATTTTCAATTTTTACTGGAAGATACTGGATACTGGAAGATAATGCTGAGGTTCATGATATACAGGATATTTGTTTTGTAAGGGAGACACATTTCAAACGAAGCGACTTAGTGCATCTGGGTTAAGGAAATATAGTTACGAGGGCTGTTATAAATAATGGCCGTGTACTTCAGCAGTGATTTACTGGGAGAGCAGCTCAGGCAGAGAATCTGCTCAGTGAGGGGCTAGAAAAGTGTCCTGGGAGATGATGAAAAGTGTCAGTGCTGCAGAAGTAGGTACTGTGTGCGGCTGAGGAGCGGACAGACGGGTAAACTCTGCTGGTACAGATGCAGCCGGACCAGGCCTGGCTGACGCTCCTTACCGACAGTACAGCCAGAGCTGGGCCGACTGAGTGTCCCTTTAAATTCTGTGGGGGAGGGGGGGGGGGCAGGCTAATGTTAACCGAGAGCGAGGGTCCGCCAGACAGCAGGAGCGACAGAGGGAGCGGCCAGGCAGGCGCGCCGTGGGTCGCCGTGGCTGTTCTGCAGTGGAGGCATGACCGCGGACCCCTCGCAGCTCCCTGCGCCGCTCCCGGCTGCCGCACCCCCGGAAAGAGCCCGGGACCCGCCGCCGACAACTGAAACCCACCAACCCGTGAGTGGCTCCCCCGTCCACTGTCTCTCCTCCCTCCGATGCTCCTAGGCGGCCCTTCCCCGTCCCCCTTTCCGTGGCCGCCGGCTGTCGAGTGTGACGGGAGGCGCTGGTCCGCTCTGCGTGTGTGTGTGGGGGGACTTGTCCGCCATGCAGTGGAAGTAGGTCCTACGCAGGGTTGTACCCCCCATGACGCGGTGATACGCCCCCCCACACCCCCCGCGTGCGCGGCTCTCCTGTCACCTGCGCTCGCGCGCGGTCTCGAGCCACAACTGCGCGGTCTCCCGCTCTGTGACTTGCAGCTCCCTAGGGCGCGAGAGAGGACGGCCTGGGTTCTCCTGGACCTGCTGTCATACAGATTTTTATGCTGTATGTTGTTTTTGGGAACTGTCGTCGGATGGTCGTTTTTCCTCTTCAAACGCCGCCATGACGTGTATTTGTTCGTATCGTAGGTAACTACATTTACATTGTAATCCTGCGTCTTTAAACAGTTGAGGTTTAAATGCCTTACGGATGACCACACTGGAGAACTTTATATCCCTCTGGCTGTGCTCTGTGTGTGTGTGTGTGTGTGTGTGTTATCGGTGACACTGGGCCCACAGTGCCCGTCAGAAAGACCGAACATGTCCTGCTGATACCCTGGTCATTGTTCTGCTTTGCTCTTTTTGTTGTCGCCGCGGCAACAGTGGCTGAGCTGTGGATGTCCCTGCTATGCCCCCCTCCACATCCCCCTGCCCAGCATTGTGCTGGTCGACTCCCCTTTAACCCTGTGGAGGTTCAGCCCCGTGTTGATTCTGTTGGCGTAGCAGGATGACCCCCCCCTCCCCCCACCTGACAGGGTCTGCCCACATGGCTGCTCCCTCTCCCTTCACTCAGCAGGGCAGTAGATCCCAACTCAACGATGCCATACAGCTGGGTCCTGCTGGGGTTTGACACCATGGGAGGGCTGTTCTCTGTGGACACATGAAGAGGGTCCAGGTTCTGTGGTCTTGCTGTTGGCAACTGTCAGGGTCTCTGTGTGTTTGTTTGTTGACCTGTAAAATGGGGCACTGGGCCGGTCATCAAGCTCAGCCGGATGACACACACTCTGGTTTTATGATGCAGACCCACTGGCAGCCCTTGTCCTCCCTCTCCTGTTGTGGGGTCGAGACTCAGTCAGGTGGAGTGTGTCGCTCTGTGCCGACAGTGTAGCTGTGGACTTCTCTCCCCAGGTGCTCGGCTGCCCATGTTTCTCCTGCAGGTGGTTCTGAGCTGGCCAAAAAGAATCCTGTACCCCCATGATGCCTTAGAGGTTTGTTAGCCCACCCTTTCATCAGATTTGACCCAGACCCTTCCCCTGCACTTCTAAAGCACATGAGGTGCAGCATGGCTGGCTGCTGCTGGTGGTTCAGGGCAAGGGTTCTTGTCCTTCAAGTGTTTCCCTCAGTGGTCTCACTTTTTACTGAACAGGCCTCTCTGGGGGGATCAGTTGCTGCAGCACTGGACTCTTCTCTGGCCTAATGGTGGTTCAACCCCAGCTGTAGAACCTCCGTGTCTTGAGAACCAAGTTGGGCTGCGGAGGAAAGGTCGCTTTGGTTGTTCTTGGACCAACTTGCTCAACTACTTCCATGAATCGGTCTGGGTTTTAATATGGTGATAATTATGATAATTGCACCATTTGCATTATAGTTGGACACACCACAAGCTTTCAGTGACCTTTATGGTTCGGTGGGTTTGATACTGTCATTTATTTTAAGCTCTGTGATCGACACGGTTATTTATAAATGCTGCAGTTCTGTGCTGTGGGTTACAGCACCAGGAGAGTTGAGCTAAACGTCTTCACACCCCTCAGAAACATCACGCTCTTCCAGAACTGGAGGATCCTTTGGGTCAGAGTGACTCTCCTCGAAACAGAGGGACACCTGCCGTGTTGTCACCCTTTTAACAAGAGGCTCCCCAAGCGAGGGGGGTGAGGAATGCTGATTGCAGCAGTCTTGTGTTCCGCATGTGGTAACTGATCCCACTAACAGCCAGGCCATCTGTACGAGAGCAACGTCCAGCAGCGATATGACCCAGGCCAGGGTTGTATGGTCTGTTCATTCAGTAGATGTCTGGATATTGGGACAACTGAATGGCCTCCTGGGTTTTTTGCAAAATATTTAATTGTAAACATAATGGGTGGTGTGGTGGTCTTACAGCATGTGAGCTGTTTGGGCTTAGGTTCCAATCCAGTCTCCCATATTTGCATGGTTTTCAACCCAAAGTCTAAAGATTGGCTTTTCCAGTGAATTGGTAAATGTGTGTTTGTGTGGGTGTGTGTGTCTGGACTGGTATCCTGTGCAGGTTGCATCATAAGATAGCCTGGCACCCTGTACTCCTGGGTTCAGTTTTGGACCACAATGACCCAGATTTGGACAAGCATGATAGTGAAAGTAGCTGTATGTTTCCATCAGCATCACATTTATCTTATTTTTCTGTTCTGCTGACAAAAAATTCTGCATTAACCTTATAGAAAAGTACTTCTCCACCTGTTTCCTGACACAGGTACAGCAACTAGGGTCTGGATAAAGTAACACCAAAGCCACACTTTACAGGCAGTTCAGTCACAGATGTCTGATTTTGTAGCACCTACTTATGTTGTGGAAGAGAAAATAATCCATTTTGCTATGTTTATTGTAACATCTATTTATAATATACACTCACCGGCCACTTTATTAGGTACAGCAGTTTAGTAGGACCCTATTTAGACTTCAGAACAGCATGAATTCAGCAGCAAGGCACTGGACACATTTTCACATGGTAATGTCCATGGTGGCTTGTCAGCTTTGCTGCTTATGCAGATTTTTTTTTTTGACAGAATCTTCATTCTGTTAGCATCACGTCCCACCTCATCCCAAACATGCTGCACTGGTTTGAGAAGTGGGACAGTACAGGATACCGTAGTAAAGTAAGGGTGCTGTAGTGGAACTGTGGCGTGAAAAAAATCCCACAAGGTCGGCGCTTTCTGAAATGCTGGAATCAGTGTGACTGGAACCAATGTTCAAACCATGTTCAAAGTCACTTAGACCGCACATCTTTTCCGCTCTAATGTTCATTCAAACAGTCACTAGACCTTGTCTGTATCTAGACCTTGTCTGCATGCTTTATATACCGAGTCACAGCCATGTGCTTTGCCACTGTGCTGGGTGAGCTCTGTGTATAAATAGCCGTGTGTACCTAATAAAGTGGCCACTGAGTGTATTTAAAATGCAGGGAAATAATGCTTGAGACTTAGCGTTGAATAAGATAGCGAGTTGTTGACACGGTTGAAACTCTTATCCTGAATGGTTTCAGAAATGACAATCTATCCATAAAGTCGCTGCAGATCAGATGCCCCCTTACTGTGTGCTGAAGTCGTGCTAAGTTGGTATGTTCAGTCGTGTGTGTGTGGTGTTGTGGTGACAGTTTTTCAGAGTGTATGTTCTTTGTCATCACCATTGCTTGTTGACGCTTTTAGCATCTTTGAATCCTTTCTCCGTAACGCACTCGCCTGCGTCGGGTCTGGACTGTGGCTTGCAGAGCCCGGCAGAGGCCATGTTTAAGAAGAAAGTACAGAAGGATGTGGAGCTGGACCGCAAGATTGAGGCCCTGAGGAAGAAGAACGAGGCCCTCATGAAGAGATACCAGGTGCGTGTCCCTGTGCCAGACCTGCCTTGGTTCTGGTACCTTCCTTTCATTCCTCTGTGACTCATACGCGTAGTAAATAATTGTCCATATTTCTGTTGTTCTACTGTTCTGAAATGCTGCCATTAAAAGTCATTCCCAGGGAAACAGGCAGCTTCCCCCACTTTGTCTTTCTTAACATGCTCATGTATCAGTTTATGAATGTCAATACTTATTAACTCTGTTAATGTATTAAAGCACTTGCCAGGAAAACTAATAATGAAAATTTCCTTCTCGTTCGTCAGTTTTTTATGTACGATCAAAACATCAGACCATTTTTTTAACTTAGTTTGTCTTTGAATAGAAACCAGTGTTTCTCTCACCTGAGAACCTTGTTGTGTCAGACTATGCAAACAGAGGTCCCTCTGACACTCCCTTTGAGGATTAGAGAAGATGCCAGGATTCTATTTTTTCAGGTCTCTTCTGCATTAATGTGTAAAAGGAATATGGTGAATCCAGGATTTATGCCTCCTCTTCATGCCCCACTCCCTGTGCTGTAAGTTCATTAGGTTCTTATTTGAAAAGGTACATCTGAAGAGTTGGGAGAACATTCCAGAATGATGTCACACTCACCGGCTATTCCCTGCTTTGGGGCCATGGTAGACTCTGAGCATTTTGTACGGTGGAAGATGTGCATTAGTCGTGGGCAGTGGGGTAAGGTGAGCTTTGCAGGGGGTGCTGATGTCTGTCTGTGCCAAACAGGAAGTGGAAGAGGACAAAAAGAGAGCGGAACAGGAGGGCATGGCCTTGCAGGGTCGCAGGGGCAAAGCAGAGGACCTGACAATCACCATTAGCAAGTCCACTAATGTGAGTGCTCCACACACTCCCGTAAACACACACACAGTTCCGTGTTTCACACCTGGTAAGACTTGGAGATTAAGGTGAGGAGGACAGATTGGTGGTTCTCAGTTACTGACAGCTTTTCCCCATGTGATGTGCTGGAGCAGGAAGGGCGTGTAGTGACCAAGAAGACTGGGATGGGTGGTGCAACGACCCCCCGGGCCACGCAGGAACATACGGATGGGGAGCTAAACTCTTTCAGTGCAGGGCGGGGGAAGAGGAGGCAGCTGCTAGTCACCACAGGGGGCAACACCAAGGCAAGTAATATAATTGATGCAATGCGTGTTTTATTAGTGTGTGTGTTTTATTTTATTAGGTTTTATTTACCCCTGGTTCCGGTGGTGGAGACGACGATACTGTCGCTGGTCTTCACGCCACCCAGCAGCTGTTGCTTGTTGCCAGTGTGTGGCTGCAGAGGCCCAGTCGGCCTTACGTATGAACCCCCCGTCATGATTCTCGCTCGCCGTCAGGACGACATTTGCTTCCTTCTTGTGCCAGGGCAAGCGGATTGTGAGCGAGAAGAGAGGAGCGGGCCAGGTATCTGCCCCAGGGGGGCCGAAGGAGCCTACTACGGAAGAAGAGGGAACCGAGCTGGTTAGGAAAGGAAGGCCATCCCAAGGCTCTAAGAGAGACACCGCAGTGCAGGTGAGGGTCAGCAAGGTCATACAGCAATAAAGAGGGGGTAGCAGCAGGAGCATCACTGGCATGAATTTTTGCATGGATTCCCATGGATTTTGATGATCCACTATGAACTTTTTCCTTGTTTTGCACTACTAGAGCCCCACCCCCGTGTCTTTATTCACACCCTCGTCTCCTACTCCGTCTGTCCTCGTCTCCTTCTGCCGCTACTGCTGTATTTTACGGAGCTGTCAGACGTCGGGGGGCCTTCTGCCCCAGGCACGTGAAAGCTGGGAGCCGAGACAGGACTTGCTCTGGGAGTCACCAGGGTACGGGGGTGCACATCACGTGACAAGCCCCACCCCCCAGAGCTCCTAGTGATGCGTATTTGTAGTCGGGCCTGTCAGATGTAAACAGCCGGACCCTTTGTAGCTCACTGCTTGGTTCACAATGATATGGGGACATAAGAATGTGCTCAGCTGTTCACAAGACAGGCACACACATCCACACATGCACACATTCCTGGGTGAGTCTGTCACTCGTGCTGTTTGTCTCCGGTGTTGCGCATGCTTAAATTCAGTTTGATCTAGTTTCCATTAGAAAAATGCCTGCTGTGTCCTGAAGCAATTTTGTTGTCTCTCGCAATATTGTTTTTGTTTAGAAACCCACACTGCCGTTGCTATAGAAACACAATATCGTGTCCTTGCTCAGAGAAGTTGAGAGTAACCCAGTTATGTGTTCCGTGGTAGGAAACTCAGCTGGTTGGTCAAGTGATCCCTGTGTTTGCACGCAGGTCTGTGTTGGTTCAGGGCCGTTGCTGCTGCTGCTTGCTGACACCCTTTCCTATTTATAGGGCCTCCGGTGTCTGGCTCAGACCTTCAGTGATTCAGCACCGATACCATTTTGCACGGCAGCCATGTGGCCTTGACAAAGCTAGGAAGTGTGTGCCGTGAGATGCTGCTGGGAAGGGCCAGAAGCCACCTTGTGAGGGAGCGGCCATCACCTCTGGGTGTCCCGGAATGGACAGCGAGTCAAGTCCTTGCTGTCAGGCCCCACCCGGTGACGCACAGATTCGCTGTAAACACTGCGAGACCCTGGACCAAAAAAAAAAAAATAGCACGAAAAAAAGATAAATTCCTGGGTGTGGTGTTCAGCCCTCATGGTTTAGGCTTGTGCATGGTGGAGGGTTCTGGAATGTGTGGCAAAGTTTGATGACAGGTCTGCTGATCCGCTCAGTGAGATGCGGCCTCGGCAGCCTGCCACCAGCACTGCTTACATTTTCGGGCGTCCTGCTGCACTTGTGAAGTCCTGCAGTAGTTACGCTGCTGCCACACCCCCTGCGAGCTGCTCAGGCGGGAACCTGCTGCTAGTGACTTTGCAGTTGAAACCGGCTCTAGATCCAGCGTGGGAATTAGGCAATAGTCGGTGTAGGTGGGGGCATGATGGTGTGGGCCAGACCTGTCCCAGCCTTCTGGCTCCTTCTGGCTGCTGTGTGTCTACTGAGGCCCTGTCCTTCCCACCCTAGTGAAAGGAATCGTTTAATCGAATTAACATTTTGCAGCGTCTTGCCCTGAATAGAGTCATTATTGGCGCCGTCGGGAACGGGGTTGGCCGAAAGCCAGGGCCTGGCAAGAGAAAGACCGTTTCTGAAAGTTTTTTTGAGGGGGGCAGCAGAAAAACTGAGCGGGCAGCGACTGTGCTCCTGATTGCTCCCAGCGGCCACCATTATCACCGGCTGTCAGCCCTCAGTCTGGGGGGGGGGTTGGTGGCCAAGCAGCGAGCCCCGCCCCTGCTATTGTCCACTATTGTCCACCCCTGGTGCTCAGAGTGAGGCAGCGACACTGTGGAATGAGTGTGTTAGTGTTTGTCTTGGCAGCTGCTCGTGTAAACTTGACAACAAACAAGACACCGAGGTGCTTGGCTGTAAAAATAGTAAAAGGAATTGTACAGAGGCGACTTGGTGGGATGCATCACACAGGTTGTGCGAGAATATTTTGAAAGATGCGGTTGAAGTCCAGGTGTTTGGGTAGCGGCTGCCCTCCAAACAGGACGTTAGGTCCGCTTTGCACATTTCGTCCACTTGGGGGCAGTGTTGGGCTGAGTGGATGAGTGTGGGCCTCAGGGCGTGTGGTTTCTCCACCCCACTCCAGCACCATGTTTGGGTAAAGAAGGCTGTGATTTGACATGTTCTACACCGACGACCTTCCTTCCTTTCTGTACAAACACCACTCCTTTCCCTGAAGGAAGAGTCAGACTTCTGTGACTTCATTCTCCTTTTTAGTTCTACATGCTCGTTTTTTTTGGCCTCGGCTTTTTTTAGAATACTGACATGTCACATTAAGTCAAAGGTTATTAAACATCTGGTATTGCCCACATACTAGTAAACCTGCATTTTCCCATTAATAGTAACCCACATTTTCTCATGAACATTTTAATGCTCCTTGTGGTTCAAATTCCCACATGATTATTTAAATACAAAATTCTGTCCCAACATATAAAATTCAGTCCCAGATTATGCAGCCACTCTGTATGTGGGCAGAAAAAACTGCTTTTATTTGCTGTTATGTTTTGTATAACGGCCTTTAAACCTTGATGTGCAGTGAAGGTGACAGCAGTTCCTCTCGCCTGGTCTGAGTGTGTGGTCATCATGAGCGGACACTTTATTGTACCTTGTTGTGAGTGTCTTTAATGGCCGCGGTAAAAAGGGGATCTGCTGCCTTCTCTGACGTGCCAGTCTATTTGTCATGTGCTGTTTGTCTCCCAAAAGGTGGAGGAGGGGAGGCAGGAGGTGCTGAGCACAGCAGTGGAGAGCACTAGGCTGCCGGAGTGCGACCCCTATCACCAGGTAGGACGGTTACATAACAGCCCACTCTGCGTCACAGGGGGACGGATGCGCTGTCCTTATGTGCCCCCCCCCCGCCTCGATCCACTCTTATTGTTTAGCTTCTGCTCTCACCCGCCGATGATTTTTCCCATTAAATCAAGCGGTTAGCATGCACTCAGTTCCAAACAAGACAACAAACATCTGGGCACGTGATGGGCTATGTGCTCGCGTGTCTCTCGATTAGGGAAGCTGAAGTGGGGAGCGGTACACCGGCCATGTCGCCACGTTCGCTCCTGTAGGAGAATATCACTGTTATTCACATGCTGCTCTATCCTCCCAACGCACCCAACGGGTGTGGTCAGTTGCCCTTGTTTCAGCGGTACAGCCATCCATGTGTTTCTAACGCCGTCTGCATTGGCGTAGATTCTCCAAAGAGGTGTGTTATGGTTCTAATTCCTACGTTCAACAGTGTGGGGTTGTGCTCCCATCCAGATACTCTCAGTGCTCCTCCTCAGTTTACCCCATGGAATGGAAACTGCAAGGTTTGTGCTTCTAGCTTTAAGACTGTAAGACACAAGGGACAGACCAACCGGAAAGCAATGTTTGTGAGTAGAAATACTGCATATTTTGTTGTGTAACTTTGCTGCCTGCAGTGTCAGTGCCAGAACACAGCTGTACTTAAATTCTGGGAAAATTTCTTCTCCTTGAGGCTACATCTCTCCCACTGCCCCACATTGCCTTCCATGTGAGAGGAGATTCCTACTGGGGCAGCAAATTGAAATTTCTAATTGGTGAGAGAGTGGAGCGATGCCCAGGTGGGGAGATCGGACTCTTACCTGGTCCTGCGTGTCCTCAGGCCCCAGTGGGGTTGGAGGGAAAAACAGAGCCGGTGAACATGCTTCACCAGCCCGCTCCGCTGGGCCACCTGTTTACCAGCCCCTGATTGGCCCACATCAGTTGAAGAAAAACATCCCCTCCGCAGACGGTGCCTCGCTCTTCTTACATCCGCGCTTCCGTGCTGAGTCACTGTGAAGAGACTCCACTCTGTGTGTTAAAGGTTCAGATGGTGAAGGGTGATACATTACCAGAGTTTTAGGTGATGCAGAGGGAAGAGGAACAGGAACAGGGGCTCCAGACCAACCTGCACGGCTGCTTCCCTTCCTGCACAGTCATAAATTAATGTAATATGTGACGGTTTTAGCGTAATATTAATGTAATACATCAGTGACAGTTTTAGTGATCGATCAGGTGCTTTGATGTAAGGGGGAACTGAGCTGGAGAGCAAAGAGGAAGGAAGCGCACTGTGGGGGGTGGTTGGCGAGCCTTGTGCAATATGGCTGTACTCTGAGCTCACAGGCTAATGCCTGTGACAACATAGCAGCAACCTGCAAAAATGGCGAATGGTATCCGTATCTCACCCCCCCACTCCTCAACCATGAAGGTAAATGCATGATGCTTTCCATCCATCTGGCCCCCTGGCTGAGAAAGCTGTTACTGGTGCCGTGGGCCTTCGTTGCTGGGCTCTAGTGCAGTTTAGTACACGATCGGTGAGTCCTGCGACTTTGACAGAGATGTCCTGTTGAGGCCCCAACTGTGCCATTGTTCTTTATAAATAGAGAGTCAACAAATTTTTCCCAAGCAGTGATGAAAATGCCTGTAGTTATCAGAGAAGAGGTTGGTATGAAATCCCTAGGGTCTCATTTTATTCGTGAGTGGGGTCTGGCAGTGGGTTAGACCCCTGTTAACTTCAAATGTTCACTGTTATTGAAGAATAATAGTGATTATGATAATACTGCTATTGAGGATCGTATGAGGGTGTGTGTGTGTGTGTTCATTTCTGTGTTTGTTGCTCAGGGAAAGTTCTTGTATCAGATGTGTCAACCAAATGCTCCACAGTGAATCCTAGTCTGTGGGCTGCGGGAATCCAGCATGGTGCTCTCTGTGTCCCCAGGACAGTGAGGGGTCCGGCCTACAAGTGCTGACGGACCTCACCATCCCCACCTCCAAGGAGGAGCAGCTGGAGTACCTGCGCTGGAAGAAGGAGCGAGAACAGATTGACCGTGAGCGCGTGGCCCGACACAAGAACGCCAAGGGCCAGTGGAGAAGAGCGTGGGACGTGGACAAACCTGAGACCCTGTAAGCTGGCGGTGCTTTTGCTCCCTTTTTGTTTCTCTAGGTTTTGCCTCCAGCGATAATGGCGGTCATTTTAGTTTTATGCTCTTCTGAGTCTCCTATTTACAACATCACTGTTTTAACCATTTTTGGTTTAACTGTCATTTTGTTGTTTCTGTATGACTTCTTTTATGTGCTGTTTAGTTTTGTTTGTTCTAACAGTGTGCATGTTCCAGAAAGGCAATCTGAAATGGAAAAAATGTCTGATGTATCAGTGGGGATTTAGCTGTTTCACGAGCGTCCATAATGTGTATCCAGTCTGGCTCTTCATGGGAGCCTCAGTAATGTCCACTTTGAGGAGAGGAGCGATGTTGTTTACAGAACTTTGGTCTAGTTTTTTTATTCTGCTTTCAGAACTCCTGCCTCCCCTGGTTGTGAGAGGAAAAGTAAGATCTGTATTTCACACACCCATCAGGTGACCCCAAGTAAACCAAACACCTGTGATCCATTCACTATTTTATTTTATATTCATCAACTCTAAGGAAAAAGAGACCTTTTTAACTTAATATATAAATGTAGGCTTCTGAGGTGTATTATTAAAATAAACGTTGGAGTTTGTGACCAGTTTTGTTTCGGCAATCAAAACGTGTATCTTCAGAAAGTATTCACCACCCCATTATTTCTCCATTTCTAAAATAAAGAAGAGTCAAATATTACAGATGCTTAACTTATGTAGTCTCAGCTTTATGTGGACCCCCCCGAATTTTTCATTAGGATATTTTTTATGCAAAAAATTGTATGTGTGAATAAGGCTTCTGAACACACAGCACATCACCTGGACCAGTGACTCTATATCAGCCCTCACAGTAACACCAGATGCCACTTTCACATCACACTCTTTCTCATTTCACCTGTATTCTCTCATCCAGTAACAAGCCGGTGTACACTGTGCAGGATATATAAGTGTATACTGATGTTTTTTTTAAATTTTAATGAGCAATTACATAATATTTTCTGAGATGTATTATATACACTTTGTTTAAATGTACGCTTATAATACCTTGGCCCATAAAGTTTGTATGGTGAACCAGGTATCCGTGATTTTTGGCTTCACACGCTGTTGCTCATATAAATTGTGAATCTACAGCGTAAGCAAATTTCACATATAAGTACTTTTCTGTGGGTCAGCGGCCACAGTGACTGAGTTGTACGGCTCATTGGCTGAAAATGCAGCCCAAACATCAAGACTCTCTTCAGTGCCACATACATTTGACTTCATGATGAAAGCTGCGCCTAAGAATTATGTGCCAAAGGCCTGTCTACAAAATTTACTGAGGAAATTGGACAAGGAGCTTTAAGAACGAATGCAGTTTTTCATCAAATAAATTGAATTCGATCTTCTCTGTTTTCCCCTTAACTTTCTCTGTGGGTGGAGCTTTCACTTCACCAACCATGAAAAGTTCCCGGGGATGAATACTTTCTGAAGTGACTGTGTTTGAAATTTGGAATAAAAGCTTCCCTTGCTTGAGTGTAACATGAATGACACCTTATGACTTTATGCAAAGCTCTAACTGGCTGACACAATATAGCAGAAGAAACAAAGCACTTCGTGTTATTCGTTTATCTGACATTTTCACCTGAAATCGACTGTTTAATGTGTGCATCTGCTGAGCAGTTTTTTCAGGGAACCCTATAAAAATATTCCTGAAAAGAAGATAAATATTCTGTTATGTATAAGATTAATCCCTTATGAGATGCCAGGCTATTGATTTTATCCTCTTGGGATATTGATTTCTGTAGCAAGACCAAATTGAATCAGCTTGTTACGTGTGGAACAGTGCTGACGCAAGCCGGGCTAAACTGGATAACAGTTTAAAACTGAAAACAATGGCATTGCAGAACAAATGGAATGAAAAAGGGTATCCCCCCCCCCCAAAACAAATGCAACTACGTGCTCTTGACATTTTAATGATTCTCCTGTTGAACGTGTAGCAGAGCACGGCTTTTTCTTCTATGCACAACATACCATTTATCTTCCAACCTGCCTCACTTTTTCACTAAAGCGCATCAGTAACCAAGTATTGTAGTGGCCCCCCTGACCACTGCCTGTGCCAAAAGCGAGACCCCGGTGTCACCCTTGATGGAGCGGTGCCTCTAAGTCCAGCTTCTGGACGACCATCTTCACCCATTTATACTGCTGCATGAATAAGTGAATCACTCTGACTCCCTCAAGAGTGGTACAGCAGAGGGTTTGACTCAGAAGCCACCAGGCTACCAGTCTGTGTCCTTCACCACCATGCTACCCACTTACAGTGGGATCAGTTTGTGTTAAAACTCTGCAATTCCACCAGCCCATGGGGACTCATTGAGAAAATAGCTGTAAGTATAAGGCGAACGTGTGCTTTTTCATTAGGCAACACCTGGATTAATTCTTCCTCCTGTCTTCTGGGCCCCACATATAGACATTTCCTCCATCTGAGCCTCTGGAAGTTTTCAAACACTGTGTAGCGTGTTGCTTCCTCAAGATGGGCATACTTTATACAAATAGATGTCCTAAAGCGGTGAGGAGCTTAATGTAAATCGAAGCAAGGGGACTGGGGCTATTTTTAACACCAAGAAGAATGCCTTCCCTTATTTGGGAAAGTTTGATAATGCTCCAGCGGCTGTCCAAAGAGAAGGAATGTCTCATTTGTCCAAGCATCCCGTGAGTGCTGCAGGAGCAGCAGAAACAACATTTGGCTGTAATTTATACGTGTGTCGCAAGTGCTCCCACTTTGCAGGAGAAACAAATCGTTGGTTTGCCTTGGGAATTTGACTTACTGACTTCAGACTCTTTGTTCATAGGTTTCGTGACAGATTTCACAGGGACGCTGGTCGTGAATCTCAATCCAGAGGTGAGGAGAGAAATCTCAGTGCAAACATGGAACTCCATTTGCCCGTGGTTGACAAAATGCTGCAGGGTTGTGTAGAACCGAACATTCGTTGTCCTCTTGTGTAGATGTCCGTGAAAAACCGATGACAACAGGTAATTTAGAGTCGTTGCAGTTGCTGTTGTTTTTGTGTGGTCCAAAGAAGCCTTCGGTCATGGCCCTTCAAATGACTGTAGAGATCCTTCCCTTTTCTACTCCCATTGACATTTTTGGTCTGACGGCAGGGGTCCGAGCTCAATATAGTCAGATGAACAGGTGGTGACCTATCACACCATCCTCTGTTCTGTGTGCTGCAAAACTTCTGCAGAAGCACCAGTGTTTTCACCTTATTATGCTCAGGTACTTAGAAACCTTTGCATCATATTTTGACCACCATACACACTTGTACCTCATGTTTTTTTTACAAATATGAACCTTTTCAGTTTATTTGTTTTTTCATTACATTTTTCTCACTGTGTTTCCAAAAATTTCTCTGCCGTAGCAGTTGGGCTGTTTTTCCAAATGGATTTCTTTAAGTTAACTTATTTATTATAGCTGTACTTAAGACTTTGCAGAAGCTGCCAGAATAAATAGAGGCAGGCATCTATTAGCTATTTGTGATGGTTAGGGTTAGGTGACCAGATTCTGAAAAATGTTTCTGTGATGAATCGGTCATTTCCACTAAAATACTACAAAATAGCGCTGGGATTTCGAGGTGAAACGATTTTTAATACTTTCTGCAATTTACTCTCCCTTCTCTGCTTACATTGTTTTATTCTCCGGTGGTAAGTGAAGCACAAAAGTGACACGTGACGTAAGATGGCACCTTCTCACGTGTACGGCACAACACAATGAACAGATGAATACTAAGCGGTGAACACGATATTTTTTACTTCCAGCATTTTAAACTACAGTAATCTCTGATGTTGCTTCATGTTTACAAAAGGTAACATCCAGTTTACTTTGTATCCTGTCTCACACCTGATGTTTACAGAATAGAAACACACTGAGACCCTGTTAGGTGTTAGAACCAATTTTTAATTCATTATAGCCTGATCTGGTGTTTTAATGGAACTTGACTTGTGAATTAAATCAAGGGATTAAACTGCATTATTAAAATTTCATTCCCTGTGATGAAATTTGGATTTACAAAAAAATTGAATTTACAGACTTCCGGGCCAAATTTTATTTGTAATTTGAGGTACAGGTGTATAAATAAGCACCTGTCCATCGCTTTTCAGAACCTGCTCTTCAGATTTAGGTTTCTGCTGTTTTCTATATAAAAGTTAGGCATGGAATTAGTACAGAATTTTACAGCAGAATTTACTTTTTGTTTTCCCAGGAGGAAGAAATGCAAGAAGAGGTAACTCCAGACTGTATACTGAGTCACGGGGTGAGTTTTAAAACCAGTGCTGGATTCCATTTGGTGGGCTTTTCAAGCAGAACTGCCCTATTACCATCTCCCGAAGACGTCAAGTCGTACGATTTCTTAGAACCCAGTTTGTGAATAAGAGTGTGTTTGCGACTGAAAGTGTTGTTCGTTCACATTATGTCATTTTCTGCCTATTTAATCTTTTCATTTGGTTCTGGAATTTCTAAAAATCTCTGTGAGAAATCCTTAAGTAACCTTGGTTTTCAAATTATGGTAATGCAAAAACCGTAACATTTCAGAAAATGTTAATGTTAATGGACATAGGAGTTATATAATTTTAATATTACTCACTGAAGTCTCCTGTTCTAGATATGCGTAGCAATTTAAATGCTAGGCTTTGTCAAACATCGCCTTCCTTATTAAACTGGACACATATTTAATTTAAAAAAAAACAGTTTATGTAAAACTTTTATGATAAGGAATTGTGTTTTCTTCCTTTTTTTTAATCCACAAAATGTGCATTAGACAGGACGCCACAGTTGGCGTATAAATAGTTTATAAACAATCCCCCTGTTTAGCGGGATTGAAAATTGGTGTAATTTCTGTTTTTTATGTCCTGTGAAGGTCAACTGCAGCGGAACAGAGACAAGGGGAGCAAAAGCCTGCCAGCTGTTGGAAACAAAGCCAAGGGCAAAGAACGACTGACTGGGAGGGCAAGGAGGTAAAGCGGGGCAGTTAGCGGCGGCAGTGGGTGGTGGGTGGCGGTGTCTGATGCCGTCGTCGAGATCTTAATTTTGTCAGCGTGTGAAACAGCTTGTCAAGAGCACTGCTCTTACCCTGTGTCATAAATTTGGAATTAAGTGCCTCTATATATGGATGTGATTTTGAAGCATGGCAGTTTTGTTTCATGCAACATTTTCCTCCAACATAAAAAAAATGTGAACTATTAATATGCTCAGACTCAGTGACTTCATCTGGGGGCTTTTTGAACTCTGAACATGCGGAGCGTTCGCATTTCTGGGACTCATACCGCAGTTGGTGGCATTTAGAGCCATTACCTTCATTTGCCCAGGTTCAGAACTCCTTTCCTGCTGTAATACGCTTGAATAAGGTACTTACTCTGAATGGCTCCAGTAAAATTTATCCTGCATAACTGTAAGTACCTTAGTAACAAACCTCACATTATGAGCTGCATTGGACAAATGCTCAGTAACGGTTAATAAAAATAATAATTGTACTTGCTGAAAGATGTGTGGTTTCATTGAGCTAGAACATTTCACCATGTTCTTATCCCAACAGCCAGGACTTAATCACTTAGAGAAACCTGAACACGAACCCATCAAGACAAAGGACAGCGCATAGATCTGTGGGCTGTGGCAGTTTTAACGCTTTTATGGGGCCCTGGATGGTGCTTGTGAAAATAAAACACAGCATCAGGGTTGTCGACCACACCTTCTTGCGGCTGGATGACACGTATGAGTGCACTCAGGCCCCCTTGCTGCGGGTAGTTGCCAAAGTGGTCACTAATGGAAAATGACGGTGCTTGTGAGATCTGGTCTGGTGGGGCGTGCGCTGACGGGGGGCACAGGCGCCTCCAGGAAAACACCTGGAAGACTGATCGGAAGAGAGCTCTGTTGCGTACTCCCAGTGATGCACAGTGGCCTCAACTGCTCCTCCCTGGCACAAAGTTTCATACATCCATCTCTCTCGTCTTTTCAGTTACCGCTTATCCAATTAATGGTTGTAGTAAAGAGAGGTAATAACTTGTACAGAGTCTTGATAGATGGAGTGTGGTGGGAACCACATGTGAATTATTGAGGATTATTGACCAAAAACGTATTTTTATTCTCAGATGGGACTCCAAGGAGGAGGAAGATCACACACAGGTGAGGGACTAAGTGGCGTCTGCCCTGAGTTGTTTTCCTTACTATATATTATATTTCACTCACATCTTTCAGCTCTTTTAATTGAGGTGTGAGCTAAGGAAATAACCATTTTCTATGAGTTTGCTGTCAAATATGAGAGATGATAATGAGAATCTACAAAAGAAGACATTACATTGATTTTTCATTTTTGTACTTAAGTGCTCTGCTGTTGTATTTTTTTATATTAACGTTTCTTTCCTGGATTTTCCCTCATGCTTGCATTAGCAAGCTGCAGATACTACTTTAGAAGAGTTCTTGGAAGAGCTGGATGCCTGTGGAGAGCCAGAAGCTGAGGACACCCCAGTACTGCTGGAGAGCAGAGAAGGGACTGCAGGAGAAGAAGCTCAGAATGGGGTGATGGCTGGAGAGGTCTCTTCAATGGAGCAGAAGGCTGGTGGAGCTGGCAGCCCTGCCTGTGGAATTGCTCTGCTCAATGGCCGTGAAGATAGAGGGGAGGGGTCGGCCAATGCCAAGCCACTGCCCCGCAGAGCTCCAGAGAAAAAGGTCCGTTTCTTGGCAGAGGTCATGAGAAGTCCCAAGGCTGGCACCCCAGGATCTCAGGAATCAGACACCGCGGAAGATTTGCATCCCACTGATGCCTCCATAGCAGGGGCTGAGGGTCCTGTAAGAAGTGGTGGTCTAGAACAAGAACTGGTTAGTGGGCCAGGGCAGGGGACCAGTCAGGCAGGGGCGCTACTGCTGAGAGAAGTCCTCTGCTCTTCAGATGTTTCTAAAGAATCTGACACCAGACCCCTCAGTGCTCCCACCGCCAACTCTGACCTGGAGCACAGCATCCCGCACACAAACTCATGTGACACCCGGCTTCTAGAAGACTCTAAGAGCAGTGCCACCAGGAGCCCAGGTAGCGATGCAGTTATTATAAACTTCAACGTTCCCCAATTTTGCATTCCTAATCCATTCATTTTCAGAAAACCAGACTTAATCCAGGAAAATTTAAATAGAGAGCCTATTTCCCATTATTTTAAAAGTGAAAAATCATAATCTGTTTCAACTCCTCCAAAAACTCCCACCAGTTTCCCCAAATATCACTAAAATGCTGTAAAATGCCTATGTAACTAACACTCTCTTCTCCTTGTACAGTAACAAATATTTAGCAGTGACATTTTGGCACAAAGCTGCAGCAGATCCCCTCACTGACACTTGGCCGACTATTCAACATTTCTCCGCTCGGGCTTTGGACGTTGTGATGGGTTTTTGCTGTAATATATTGCGCGATGGGAGCTCAGGGCACAGCGACACTTTATTGCAGACCAGATGCTACGGGTACAGAGCAGGGACAAAACACGTATAACACGACACGTATGTGTTTCAGAAGAACAATACATTACAGATTAGGAGTTTTTATGCTCAGTTCAACTGGAAAATGCAGTAACACGAATTCTTTACACCTCAAAAAAAACTATAGTTTTAGATATGGTTGCACTAAAAAAATTATTTGAAGACAAGGTTGTGTATGTAGCTAGCCTAAAAAATGTTGGGTTAAACAAAAGAAATTTGTGTTCTATCAGGAGGATGTAAATAGGGAGTAAATAGGTGTGTTTCTGAATTTCACTTCCCTGAGATCGTGTGAGACAATAGCTTTGATCCTTTGAGACTCTGATGTGTCTCTCATTTTTAGGGGACAGGACTGACTCCAGCTGCTCTGTACTGAGCATCGACTCTCATTCTGCCCACAAGAGCAGCACAGACAAGGTGAGGAGGTTTGCAGTGTTAATGTTCAGAGGTCCTGTGTAGGAACAGCCCTGCTTATACAGCTATAGGATAGTATGTGTGTATGTAGTAGGTATGTAATAGTGAGTGTGTGTGTGTGTGTGTGTGTGTGTGTGTGTGTGTGTGTGTGTGTTATTAGCAGGCCACCTGAAAAACAACCTGCGTCAGCATAGTCAGTGTATAGTGAGGCACTGCAAATGCTTACGCTTACATAAAACAATATAAGGACAATAAATAAATGAATTCCATAACTTCATTAGAAACAGAGGTGGGTTGTGGATTAAAAGGAGTGTAGAGATTGTTTCAGCCGTTGAGTGGGCTGTTCCAGTCAGTTGTTGTTCTGTCACATTCAAAGAATGAATGTATGATGTCAGGATAAGCTCAGAATTAAGCGGTTAAGGAAAATGGATGGATGTGAAAATTACATTCAGTCTGCTGTTTATAGAAACTTTGTATAACATGGCGTTTTTAACAATTTCTTCTGCTTTTTTGTTTTCCAGGCAAAAGAAAATGGAAAAATAGTGTGACTGTGAGGAAGAGTGGTTTTATGCACTAAAACAAAGAACTGATCTGATATTATATGATTACTATCTTTGAGATGGTTGGGCTTGTGTGAAAATCTCCTTAAATATAAGATAGTAAATCAAATCATACAGTCATCACACTTAGGTTTGCTTTTCATTGTGGAACTCTCATTTGCAGCACTTTATTATTATTATTATTATTATTATTATTATTATTATTATTATTGCTAAAAACTACACGTTTGATTAAAGTTTTGCTTGAAATCTTGTTTGGGTTTCTGAAAATATCAGTACCACTTAAATAAAACTAAGAATTAAACACATAATTATTTAATATTTTTTTCACTGGATTATTTATTTCCTGGCATTTCTTTGTGCTACAGGGGCTCAGTACTGGTTTTAAAACTGTTATTGATTTAGTAAATGTGACATGAAAAACGCAAACGTTTTTGTGGCATATGCACAAGCAGTGTGTTAAACATTTATGTGTTATTTTTACTGGATAGATAGATTAAAGTGTTTGCACTTCCAACATAAGCTATTTATTTGTACTGAAACGCAAAATGTTTTCCTGTAGCCTAACATAGCGGCTGTGGATGGAGGTGAATAAGTTAACTCTTATTTAAGGCTAATATGGCTAATTATACTAATTCAATTAATGTTTAATATCACGACTAGATTCAGGGAAGTTATTTTAGGGCGTAAATTAACACTTTATGTTGTGTCTTTTAAAAAAGTACAGTTTCAAAATCCAGTATAGCAAATTGTATGCCGCTGCTGTAGCACTTCTGTAATTGATGATGTAGAACCGAACAGTGGCATTTACTTTATAAAGACAAATATTACAGCCAACAGCAGTAGCTTTGTTTGGGATTGTTCCCTTTTAGCTGAACAGAAACACTTGCTGGTATAATATCAGTCAAAAGTACAATTGTGCAACCATTATTGGCCATGTTGTTTGTTCCTTGTTTGGGCACCTGAATGTTTCAACTGGCTCCTATTTGGCTCAATATCAACATTTGCTGTGCATATTCAATAATAACCAATCTCCTGTTCACAAAGGTTTTGATATTAAAATATATACACAAAGTCAAAATATATATATTTTGCCATATACAGTATTTCATTTTCATTCAGTGTTGAGATCCTTAAAGGGAGTAGAAAATGACAAGCACTTTGTTTTTTCTACAATTTCTTTTTTACATAAAAAAAATCTGACAGCTTTAAGAAGTGCGATGGTGGCACATTTTGTACATTTCACTTTTCAGTGTCCCTACCCCTCGAGGACGTTCACTATAGACCTGTGGCTGTCCTATCTGGAATCCATTTTAATTTCAACGTCGAATAATTCCAGGCCTTGAAGAAAATTCATGTTCTGATAGAAGTGCGTTATCAAAGTGAATCAAATGGGGCAAATGAACTGTAGAGGAAAACAAATGTCTTGCAAGGAGTCTTAAATAGAAAGCCATTACTTTGAGAAATAAGTGGGTTGATGAGCACTGATGGAAGTCCTCTTATTTGAATTGACATTTAATATATCAGTAGTATATCAGTGCGCTGATGTAGTAACAGTGATGTTCTAGTCCTGTTGCTCTGGTCTACAGGTGTTATAAACGTTGCTTATGCTCTTGCCCTCTTCAGTTTATGTACATATTTATATGAGCTACAGGCCCACATTGCGCTCATACGCTGCGTCTTAGATGCTTGACTCTGAGGGGCTGGGAGCTGCTGAAGGTTTAACTCGCTGGCTGTACCTTGGTTGTCATGGTGTCAGTGGCCCTGGAACAGACTAGAAAAGTCCTGTTTTTACAGGGTTGTCCCACATGGTGACAACACACAGCCTTCTTGTTGGTTGTGACTCCTGTGGGACACGCAACGTTGCTAATTGATCCTCTGGGATCTGAAACATTTGTGCCCGATTTACCCCGATAGATAAATGGAACACAGTTAACAAGTGTCTCCGGGTTCAGTGTTTTTACGCATCACTACAGTTACACCTTGGCTGCAGCTGGTTTCTGTCTCTGCTTTGACCGCTATGGATAGTCTTTGTTAAATGTTTCACAGTTAGTGTTGAATTGCTGTTCTTCCTCACCGTTTGTCATTATTTTTTATGGTGCCATCAATTTCTGTCTTGTTCTGCTGTTTGTGTCTTCCCTATTTACCATATCTAACATTTGGATGTTTTGGGTAAATCCTCCAAAGTGGTTTCAATTCTTTTATAAATGCAGAAAAATGTCCTGCATGGCAATATATTAGTATTTTTATGTAATTGTTTTTTAGAACAACTCCTTAACTTGGGCATCATAACAAAATAATAGTCGGCAGGAAAGTCACTTGTGCACAAAAGTTGTCTAGAACACAGCAGGTCTAAACCCTGTGGCATTTAGTTTTTCCAAATAAAAATAATTCATTTGTGTTTTTGCAGTAGCTTGTTTCCTAATTCTAAAAATGGAGCTTTTTAGGATAACAACCTGCAAGAGAGAGTTGCTGTTTAAGCTCTGCACTTCATCTTAACTGATGATTTTGTACGTTTGTGTAAATTCTGTGTATTTAATGTACGTGTTTGATGCTGTAGTTTCCTTACAGGTTTAAAATTTAAGCAAACATCTATCTGGCTTCTTTGTTTTCCTTAGTGTTCAATAATCTCATTTTAATGCTACTGAAATGACACTTGTTTAAAGGGCAGCAAGCCTTACAAGATCTCACAATGTGGGATATGTTGCCGTTCTGGAGCAATGGTGTAACTTACACGATTGTAGCCTTGTTAAAGAATAAAGTTTTTTTTTAAAATTCCGGCATTTGTCACAACAATTTCTACAAAGGTAATTTAAAGTTAAACAATGTTTTTCACTTACTGTTACAGCTGAAATTTGTGCACTTGCCCAGGTCAGTTGGGTTTACCTAAGCTTATATGCAAGAGCGGTCTAGGTATCTATTCCACTGTGCTGTTTGGTTAACAGTTACCTAAACAAACTTTCAGGATCTATAAACTAATAATTAACATGAGACAAACAGGATGCCAAGTGGCTCACGGAACCAACACGAGTAAACTATTCACACGGGAATGGGTCGAAATCACTCTATGCTGTATTTTACATTACAACTGTCTTTTCAGGCTTTAAGCTGTATATTCACAAGCATTTAATGATCTTTCACAACCGAACCTACTTTTTACAAACAGTCATTTATAATGAAATAAGCAGAAATCTGACAAACATTTCAGGACAAAATGACATTGCTACAATTTGTGTGTTATATATAATAACTGATGGAATCAAGGTTTATAGAATTAATAAACAATAATAAAGGACTGGGTTTTTTTTAGGGTGCCAAAGAAAATCTGAGCACAGGTATTAGAGTTTTCTCATTTAAACTGCACTGCCTTAAATAAACCTCCATAACACCGGCGTACCTTTGCAAAAATTGTGAACGTGACTATCGATGCGTTCGTGGGACTTTGCTTTGGTGTCTTTATCAGATTTGCGTGTTTATGTATTTTTGAGCTCTCCTCTTTTATCTCCTGAAACGATTGCAGCCAATTGTCTTGTTGGAGTTTACAGATTTTTCCAAATGTAATGTCATTACATTTCAAAATCTTTAATGTATTTCATATGTTTCACAGTAATTGCTTTAGAGCAGACGACCAGGCCAGCGATTGTATTGTTTATTGTCTTAATATAATTTTCTCAGGCCGTGATGGGTGTCCGCTGAGGAGGCGGTGTCACTGAGGATGTTTTGTTCAGGCAGGCAGGTGAGACCATCGCGGGGTGGCTGTTAATTAATCCGGCTCCACGTGGGACTTTATTCTGATTAATTTGGATCCGTGTCGCTTTGGGAGGGACGCAGCAGAAACCCCTCCCCTGACGTCGCCGTAGCAGCGATGCGCTTTTAATCACCTTTTCCCCGCAGCCTCTCTGCAGACAGGAGCTTCCTGCTGCCTCCTGCACCTGAAGGAGGCGGCGTTCTCCCAGTCGCACCAGTCCTGCTGTGGCCACGCTCCCTGCTTTTCATGCAGCTCACGCTGGACGCACTCTGTTTCTTTTCCTCCTACTACTATTTTGAGAGCAGCCTCACAGAAGTCACAATACGGCCATCCGTCCGTCTGGACAAAGGGGTGGGCAAATTTGGCTTAAAAGGAAAAAAATTGGGGCCAGAAAAAAGCAAAAGTTGGAACCTGTTGTTGTTACATAATTGGGATTTTGTAAACAGCCATTAGACTGAACCCCAGCCGTGCCCACCTCTCAGTCACAAAATAATTGTAAAAACCCCCCAAGGCTTGACGCTTCCAGTTAGGCTGTTTCCAGCAACCCAATACTACCCCATCGCCACCTCTCTCCTGCCCGATGGTGTCTCAGACAGATTCAACAAACCAGCTTGGCTGCAGGTGTGAGCCCTTCTGTTCACTCAACCCAGATATGAAGCATAAACAGCACTGAGCTAAACACACAATCACAGTCCAATACTATGTGCCGAAATTATATTTGGTGCTAGAACAGAGGGGATCATAAGATTATGGCTGCTTTGTTCATAAACAGTTTTAGAGGGCAGCAGTTTACGTGTGGGTTATTGCTGCGGGGGGGCGGGCGAGCCGGCGGTACAGCCTCTCCTGCTCCTGTGACACAGAGGCCCCATTTTTATTCCCACAGTCTGTCTCGCGGCAGGATCCTACATCCCTGCAGCTGCAGGCACTTCCGTTTCGCCCGTGCTTAAAAGAATCTTCGCATTTTAGCTTAATTTATCACCACCCTCAGCCTAATACCATATCGCATTTTACAGCGACACTCATTCTGCAGCAGGACTGCAGAGACAGACGCCTAGCTGTGGCTTGTTTTGCCACGCCATCATAACACAGGCACATTTAGATTTTACATTTATTTATTTAGCAGCACCCTTTTTTCCAAAGTGATGTACAATGAAAACTATGTAGTATTTAGTTGACACCTTTGTCCAAGTGATAAAAAATGATAGATAGGTGGAGTTTGGTAGCACATTTGTTGCACCATAACCAGAAGAAGACATTGCAACTCTGTGCCCTCTGGGACCTTTCCCAGGGGAGGTGTGTGTTTGTTTCGTGTCTGTGAGACCTAGGATCTGTTTAGACTTTTCCTTTGACAATCTCCTAAAGCTCGAAATGGGTTGGGAGAGCACAGCACTTTCTTAGAAAGCCTTTGCGATCTTGGAGCTGCGCTGCTGAGTTCAGCTCTACAAGAGAGCTACCAGTTTGCAACACACCTCTGCTCACGATAATTCCGCTTTTTTCCAGCCTTGCACCTCTGTGAGCTTGCAGTGCTGCACATCTGCTAGTACTTCTTTGCTAATTCAATTTTCCACGATATTTGATTAATCTAGCTTGGTGAATAATATTTCAGGAATTTTAATGGGGTCATATCCGCAGGTATTTTAGGGCTGCAAATCCTCCCTCTGTACGTGGCGCACGGTCTTGCACAATTTCTCAGTGATCCTCACAACTATTTGTCTCAAGATGATGCAGTGCTATCGGTAGGTTAACTGTGCTCTGGCCTTGGGGAGTTTTTTTTCTTTTTTTTAATCTGGCATTAAGCAGGAGTTTGCACTGTAACTGCTACTATGTGCAGCTGAGCTAAATACAGCCCCCTTCAGTGCTACCTGTGTAGACCTGAACAACCACCATAGCCAACCAGCACGTGCCCCCCCCCCCCCCCCCCCCCCCCCCCCCCCCCCCCCCCCCCCCCCCCCCCCCCCCCCCCCCCCCCCCCCCCCCCCCCCCCCCCCCCCCCCCCCNCCCCCCCCCCCCCCCCCCCCCGAAAAACGTAAGGGGAAGGAGATTAAGCCACATCTCCTTGGAGGAGCCCAGACTTTCTGTCCAGAACAGTACAGAACCTGCCCTTCCCCCACCACACCCAGCAAGGGGCAGCACAAGCACATCCGTTGACCCGCAGTGGGTTTTATTGACCTGGTCCTGTTTGCAGAGGCTCAGATTTCAGCATGTTGACAAGCGGCAGCCTTGTTCATGCTTGTGTTTCCTGATTTATGTCTTTGTGCTCAAGCGTATGGATTTCTCCTGTTTTGGTAGTTCTTAGTCATCTGTGGATACTGTCCTTCATCATCAATCTAGTGAAGTGTCCTTTTTGGCTTAAATTTTTTTCCTTCTTTTGACAAATGGTTTCTCTAGAACAGAAAGCATGGAGCAGGGTTTTTGACACACAGCCTGAAGAAAAGTGCATTGCAGTATTTTATAAAAGTGGAGGAAGGCTCTAAATTTTTCATTATGGATGCGGCAAAAATTGATGAACACAAGGAGATGACTTCCATTACGGCTGGAACAGTGACTGGCAGCGACACTTGTTAGGGCTTTTTGCTCCAGTCCAATTTAATTAAATGGCACACAAGCCCTGCAAAAAGCCAGAAGCTGCCTCTATCAGCTTTCTGTGCTTTTCTGGCTCTGTGCTCAGAGAGGTGAGGATGGGTATCAAGAACACTTTACCAGACCATACACTCTCAGATGATCTGGCATCCCCTACCTGGTTTTGCTTCCTGCCTCAGTACCCAGTGATTCTGGAATAGGCTCCTGACTGCCATGACCATGCTCAGGATTCAGAGTCACTGATAATGGATGGATGGATGGATGGATGGATGGATGGATGGATGAATGGAGGATCAAACCACAACCAAAGCAAGGCTGACCCTATCTTCTCCAGGCATCTTCTTTCTGGAAAGTGCGCACATGCAGAAAAGCAGCCTATCCAGAGGCTCTGCCATTTTGGGTTATCATGCAAAACGGATGAATCTGTCCTAACATCTCATTGTGAGTTCGCATTAGTTCCCTTTTGCCTCACTCAGTTTTGTCTGGATGACTTACACGCTCCGTGGTGGTACAACTTGCTGTAGTCTTAATACTTTCATGGATTGGTCTCCATGTGCTCTTCTGTTGCAATGTCAGAACTTACACAAAAAACAGTCTCTAAGACTGCCTGTGAACTCTGTCCTACCATGATGACCTGCCTTTTGACCATTTTACCATCATGTTCGCACAGGATTTCTGGTCGTACTCTCCTGACATAGTGCTACCAGCTGCCCTAGAAGCTACAAGCACTGGCCTAGGCACCAGTGAATCTGTAAGGTTTATCTGATTTCCACCAGGTCGCCTCTAAGTGCTGTACTTGATGATCTTGCTGCTGCTTGCATTCTAGTGGCATATGACCATCCTCTGCAACTACCTTACTTTGCACATGGCCCAAGCCCATGTTGTGCAATGCGAGCACACAGGTGTCACCACCGTGTCTGCCGAACAGAGCTGCTGGGGCAAAGGGAGGTGCTCGCCAAAATCAGTGATGTCAGGCACCACCTTAGGCAGGACAGACACGAGCAAGTGCTCTGCAGATGCCACACTTTGCAGCTGCCCCGACAATGCTTGAACCGGTGTGATAAAGGTGTGCATACTCATAAACAAAAATTACAAGGTACACACGGAAACTGCCAGTAGCCCAACAGTCAGAAAGTGCCTATATTGCAAACCACGGAGCTGTTTATCCATCACCGAAACCATCCTAGTCAAGTTATTCTAGATGTCTGTTGACATATCTGACTTTACATGCCACTGTCTTCCATCCACTTCTTTATTCTCCCTTTAACACGCACAACACTCACACCTACACATCCGTTACAACAACAATGCCAAACACTGGTTTCTGTTAGCTGATGCTAATTTAAAAAAAAAAAAAAAACAAACAAAAAACAAGGTGATGAACATATCCTTGAAACTTAAGTGTTGTTTCAGGGTGCGTCCGTCATTATCGCACACTTCTTGTCCTTCCGAGGCCTACGAAAAATGTGTCTAACAGTAGGCTGAGAGTAGTGTAGGACCAAGTGATATTGTGTAATGCCTCCCTCCCCTCGTTGTTTAACTACTTTTCAATCAATAGGCAACCTTCGCACGCTGTTCCAGAAAAAGAGTAGCGAGAACTGCAGTGTTTTTTTTTTCTCCTCCTCAGGTTCAGCGGAGCATAAAGTGAGTCAGAACGAAGAGACAGCGAGATCTCGGACTGCCTGCTGCCGTGTGTCTGCGGTCCCTCACTGGGAAACAGCCTCTTCATGGGAGACACTCTATCTCCGCTGCTGTTTTTACTCGGCCCGGTGGTAGCGATATGGGAATTATTCCGTTTCCAGTCTTATCATTCTGGTTATATAATTTGGCCTAGCTGATGGTTGTATCAAGAAACACCTGCACATTTTCTCCATGCGATTATCCAGGACAAGCGAATAGCCGAATTGCAATGTGTTGCACAATGCAGCACACGGGAACAGCGTGTTTTTATGCATCTTGACTATAACACATTTGTGTTAGTAGTTGCTCTTTCCTTATGACGAATAGCGCATTTCCAAGAAAAGCACTAACGTGTCCAGTGGAGAATCTCTATCTGTCCAAGGCCTGAGGTTGGGCATGTTTTCAAACTGCTGCTTTTAAGTCAAACATTAAAATGTGCATTTAAGTGGCTGAACAAGTGCCCAGTTTCCCCGTCGCGACGCGTAACCTTATTACTTGCCTTTAATCCCGCTTTAATTCTTCAATTTGTCCAAATTTATCCTTGAAATGTGTCAGGGTCCAATCCAGACCACCTTTTCTTTGTAATAAAAGTAAAGCCCTGAGACCTGGACATCCTCTATATTCAGACCTTGGAATAAAAGTCCAAAATGTTGATCTAACTTTAAAAAAAAAAAAGCAATAAATACACCATTTCATATCAGGGGTTCCATCCCTGAAATGACAGGCGACAGAAACACCCAGCATCACCTTCCAATATTATAATTCCGTCTGTCACCATTGCGCTGTGTCCCAAAGCCGTCAAAATCCGGAGACAATTGCATTATGCGCAAAAAACAAATAAACAAAACAAAAAGCGCGGCAAATAAAAAGGTCTCAGATGGTTTAAAATAAGGCGCGTTTAATAATAAATTGATTTCTATAATAAAGTCTATAATAAAGCAATTTCGCGTGTGAATATTTTCCTTCAGAACCTGAACAACAACGCATTTTTTTTCTTTACAACGACGTTTATTTGCTAATTGATATATATTTATATATACCTTTTATACATGGTTTTCATAAAAAGTGACTAAATTGGCTAAAAGTTCTACCAGGGCGGCGGCATGTACACTGTATGTCTATATACAATCGCAAATAAAGGACATTTACAGGGGTCTATGCACATACCTGAGCTTGTCTAGGCCAGGAATCCTCATGTAATCGTACAAATGGAAACGTTGCTGAACCGCAATAATAATGGTAATAATAATAAAGCCTTTCCGTTACATGTAAATAGCACATTTGAGGTCATGGCTCAGTATCCGTTGAAACGCTGATTTAAATTACATATTATTTACATGCTCTGGAACCTCTGCCTGCGTTTGCCTAATGTATGTACATAGAATATACTGCTAATGTATTAAAGAATAGGATCCTATCACGCAAGGATTTTCATAATGACCTTGATGTCACATGTCCGTAACAAATATTACATATAATTTAAGGCATAACTTAAAATGTAGTGGCTTGCCAAAGTCAGGGTCACCTTTTGAAAAGCAAGAATATGCGATCACAATCTGGCTGCCGCACACACCGCTCGAGCCGCCGTCGTCTTTGCGTTATGAAAGATCTGCGCACATCCCGGCGAAGCGGCCAGGTCCTCCACGGAGATCTTCGTCCTGGTGCCGTGAACCCGTCACATTCTCCAGGCGCCTTCACTGCCATACCTTCTGGGTATGGTCACTAGAGCCCTTCTGGTGTGTTTTGTCCTCGGCGGCGGCAGCAGGTGCGTCCACAGATGCTCTGAGATGACCATGTTGTAGTCCACTGGACGTGTCGGGCCAGGACGCGTCTCTCTTGATGCGCGCGGATCTCTGGGTTGAGGAGCTCTGGTCTTTCGGCGTATCATTTTCATCTGCTGCAGTTTGGGACACGGGGTCGCCTTTGGTGGCCGATCTGGCGAGCTTCGCTGCCGAGTGGCCGTCTGCTGCGTACTGTCCAGGTGGATCGGAGCTCATGGACCTCGCAGCCCAGTGAGACACCTTGGCAGGTGCCGCCGCGTCCGAGTCGGTGCCGTTCAGCATCAGCAGCTCTGTGAACGTGGCGTTCGTGTCTGTGACATTGGTGTCGATGGAGATGTTGGTGGAGATGTTCGGCGCGGCTGTGACCCCCTCCAGGCTCACTCCTCCAGGCGCCGAGGACGCGGACGTGGGCTTCCATATCAAGCTGTAGTAGATGGCCAGGATGATGGCCGCGAGGGACACGGACAGCACGTAAGCGAACACGGTGGCCAGTCTCACCCACTTTTTGTTGGTCTTCGCGGCCATCTTCGCCTTCTTGTCCCCGGTGTATGTGGCAGGTTTGCCCCTCTCCATGTTGGGCATGAAGTCCCGCTCCCTCATGTTGCCGCGGTTCTTGCCTCGATGCTCCACCACGCCGTCCGTCTTGGAGGATTTTGCAGATCCGCAGACCAGGAGAAAAGCAGCAGTACGGCGGCAGATGCGTCTAGCCCGGTGCTTGTTGTGCAGAGAAATGGATCTTCTCTCTCATTCAGCTGACCATGGGGAGCGCCGCAGCCCGTCTCTCAGAGCCATCGCAGCGCCTCCATTTGCGCGCAAAACGAAACGCAGAGATGTCGCCGTGTGCCACCTCTGGTGCCCGGATCCAGAAAACAGCTGTTTGTTCCAGCTACAGCTCCATGGGGAGAGCGGCGACTCGGCAGCACAGCATCCGATGACTGATCAGAGCGATGCAGAGAGATGATGAGGGACACCAGTGTCTGTCTCTCCTCCACCGAGCGGGGACGCTTCTCAGCTGCGCTCAGCGAGGAGGCGGACCGGGGCTCTTAAAGGGACGGCAGCCTTTCCTGACGGCGCACAGCCTCCCGTAAAGTGACCGTTTACAAGCACAAAACGGCTGAGGGATCCGCTCCGGTGTTTTGTGTGGCGATGCGCGTCCTTCCCCAGCGTCGGGTGTGGAGTTGGGCCTCCTTCACGCGCAACTGGACACGTCTGGATAATTTCGCCCTATTCGCCAACGGCCCTGAAATATGCACCGAGCTGTGAGATCACAGGTGTTTTACGTTCTTGAAGCTTCTGTCACAATGCTGTTGTTCGTGTTGTTTTGGAAATATTAGGTGATCTTGTGCTGCACATCACACATGTGAGGAGGGGGGCGGGGCGGGATGGGGACGTGTCCGCCGGCATCTGTGTATAACTCCTTTTAGTACGATCTCCCACATATTTGTTCCCCCCACGAAACCCGACGAGTTGTTAAACTCCTGCTGCGTGTGGCACATATTCCTTTAAATGGTCCAGATTTATTACGCCACGGCCGGAAAAACGTTATTTCCCATCATTTGGGATGTTTGGCTGTACGCATGCGTTCATCCGAGAGCGAAGCCGGCGCTGTGGAACTGTGGGAAATGGCACCTAACTGCGCTTCAGCACCTGGGACAGCGGTGCCCTAAACCACCCCGTCACTGAGGGGAAGGGTCACAGTGACGTGTTCGTGTGTGTGTGTGTGTGTGTGTGTGTGTGTGTGTGTGTGTGTGTGTGCACATATCACTAAGTCTGAGCTACAACCAACACGCGCTTCGACACGTGTTCGCAGTCGTGTATCAACATTAAAATGATGGGGCACCTCTTCCACACTCCCTGGCGCAACACACGCGTCCATTCGCTCAAATTTCCGCAAAGCGCTTCACCGGCGCGCGCGGACCTTACGTAAACTGGGACGTATATGCGATGCCACGTGACGGGCTGTGACGTCATAGGTAGACAACCTGCTGAGACCAGTAATTCAATAGTAACCGTGAAATAAGAACGCTGTCGTGGACAGCAATAATGCCTCCAGTCGAACTACCAACAGCAGGTAATAACAACTGAAAGAGCAGCAGTAATTTGGAAAATAAATCTATAAAAGCACACCATGAAACTCTGATGAAGAACTGAAATAAAATAAAACTTTTTACGATTAAGGTACAAAAACAGTATGAGGACATCTTCTCCCTGAGCCCGTTCATGAGAGCGGCCACATCGTGACCTGAGATGTTTGGCCACAGTTAAATCTCATCTTTATCACCAGTAGAACATCTATGTTCATTTATCCTTTTTAACAACAATGCAGTTTTTTCTACATAATATTAGATTAGATGGACGGCATAAGGAGCAGCACATATACTTACTGGCCACTTTATTAGGAACATCTATACACCTGCTTGTTCACACAATTATCTGGTCAGCCAGTCATGTGGCAGCAGAGCAGTGAATAAAATCACACAGGCACAGGTCATGAGCTTCAGTGAATGTTCACATCAAGCTCCAGAAGGGGGAAAAATGTGATCTAAGTTACTTTGACCGTGAGATGGATGTTGGTGGCTGACTGTGTGGTTTGAGTACTTCAGAAACTGCTGCTCTCCTGGGATTTTCACGCACAGCACTCTCCAGAGTCGACACAGAATGGTGCGAAAAACAAAAAACATCCAGTGAGTGGCAGACCTGTGGGCGGAAGCGCCTGGCAGATGAGAGAGGTCAGAGGAGAACGCCCAGACCGGTTCGAGCTGTCAGGAAGTTTACAATAACTCAGATAACCGTTCTTTACAACATTGTTGGCTCGAAAAGCATCTCTGAATACACGGCACGTCAAACCTCAGAATTTGGCGTAAACAGCATGAAGCCATGGTCCCAACCTGCCTTGTTTCACCAGTTCAAGCTGGAGTTGGCGGTGTAATGTATGGGAAATGTTTCCGTGGCACATGTTGGGCCCCCTGATACCAATCGAGCATCATTTGAATGCCACAGCCACAGATTGGCCACAATTTACCCATGTTCTAATGGCTACATCCAGCATGATAGTGTGCCATGTCACAAAGCAGACGTCATCTCAAAGCTCGTTCCATGAACCAATGAACTTCACTGAACTTCAGTGACCTCCCCAGTCACCAGATCTGCACCCAGCAGAGCACCTTTGGGATGCGATAGGACGGCAGATTTGCAGCCTGAATGTGCAGCTGACAAATATGCAGCAATTCCATGACGCAGTCATATGTGGACCAGAATCTCTAAGGAATGTTTCTGGCACATTGTTGAATCCATGCCACAAACAATTCAGGCTGTTCTGAGAGCACAAGGGGGCGGGCTTGTACCCGGCATTCAGATTGTGTTCCTAATAAAGTGGCTTGTGACAGTATATAGAAACAAGAAATTTGACTTTTTAATTTTGTTATTTTGTCAGAATGTGCGTGTTTGTGTGAGCCACCCATGATCACAACACTGCAGCAAATATAACTGTGGCGCCTAAAGCTCCCATCTGTAATGGGAAATGTGCACGTTATGGGTTGTAGATATCAGCCCTTACCAGGTGGGCTGTCATGTTAGGTGCTCTTTTATGTGCTCACCTAGGCCCTGTGGGAAAAGCTGTGCCAATATTAGGATCAGCGTTCAGAATGTGCCAGCGCTGATTCACTGCGTCTTACAGCTCCTGAAGGGGGACTGCGTTTACTCACCAGAGTGATGGGAGCAGAAGAGACTGTCTGCTGGAGGGTTGAAGGAAGCCAGTTTTATCCATGCATTGGTCAGGGGGTATTGCTGATATCCCTACATTTTAAACTCACTGTATGGAAAACTTTGCTTTAAAGCCCGCAGGTGGAAGCTGTCAAAGTGTAAAAAGGTGTTTCCATCTGTTGTCTTAGGGTAAACCTTGGTATTTATTGTATGCCCCTCTTTCTAAATCATCATTTCTTCTTAACATCAAAAAATGGGATATTTTTGCAGTTGCACGATAACGTAGAAGATACTGATGGCAGTTCACAGTTCACATACAAATTAAATACAGTTAAATTACACATTTAATTTCTCTTCTTCTCCTATTGAAAGAAGAAAAAAGATCAATGTATGTACACCTGATTTTGGTAAACTGGGTGAAAGGATTGAAATTAGATCTACTTGTCTTTGTGCTCACCGATAAATATACTGGTGTAATAGGTGCAACCGGTGAGCGCATGGCAGCACGTTGTACTTAAAAACACAATTTATCTCCATAGAGAAAGCAGTTCTGAAGTGTAACAGAAAGACGGTGGGTGGTGGCCATTCATCGTGTTTGTTCAGCAAGTTCAATTCAATTTAATTCAATTTATTTTTATAGAGGCTTCTTCTCACACAGTGACTCAGAGCACTTAATGGTAGATTAGGATAATGGAACAGAAAACAAGTATATGGTGAAGCTGGAGATAAAGGTTAAATGTTAATGAGAACAACTATACAGGGTATAAGCGCAAAACAATAAGCCTGACAGCAACTGAGGAGAGGAAAACAAAAAAACAACCAACCAGGAGGCAAGGGAGAAAAATAAACCTCTGGGGGTCTGAGTGCCAGCAGTTGCCTGGGGGGGGGGGGGGGGCTTCTA
>UFQX01000180.1:1075223-1144874 GCA_900497675.1 Arapaima gigas
GGGGGGGGGGGGGGGGGGGGGGGGGGGGGGGCTTCTACACATGGAAAATAGCACCAGTAGTAACAGCTAACAAAGTTTATACTACTAAGGGCAACACTATGTAGGACAGTAAAGCTGAATCAAATGATGTTGAGGTGCAGGTGACCTGGTCACATCATCAAGACAAGGGGTTCTCAGCTCCAGGCAATGTATGAACCTCAGTGGTTGCGGTCAATAATCCGTGCTAGTGGTGCAAAGAAACTCAAGCAGAATGAGTGGGGTTTAGTATCTAATGACATTAAAGACAACAGTGTAGAAGAGATGCAGAAGTGAAGCAGCAGGATTCAACTGTACTTGCATCAGAAATGCCAAGGAAAAGAGATGAATTTTAAGCAACAGTTTAAAAGCTGACACAGAAGGTGCTTTTCTGAGATCACCAGGCAGACTATTCCAAAGCTTAGGTGCTCTATAGCAAAAGGCACCTCCTCCTACTGTAATCTTATTGATCACAGGAGCTTTAAGATAAGCAGCATTTAAAGATCGTAAGCAACGCTGTGGAAAATACAGTCAAGGTTCAACATTCAACATCCTGCCTACTTAGAAATCACTACTTTTTAGCTATATTTCTTAATTGGAGAAATCTAGAAAATCTAGTGGAAACAGTAACAAGAAAGTCAAAGGACGTGCCTAAAAGAACACCTAATTTTTTTACACGCTGTCAGCACATTTAAAGGTTTGCGGAAGGCTGCAAGTGTTCCAACACGTTGAAATCAAATGCATGTGCAATACTGGCATGTAAACTGATGACATCTATAGTGTGTAACAGGTCAGTAGAATGAACAGAGTGGAGAAGTGACAGATTTGCAAAAAAATCTTTAGTGTCGTGCAAGTGACACAGCAGCTCATTCACAGAATCTCAGAGAAACTGTGCAAACTTAGTTAAATCTTGCCTTTTTTTTTAAGAAAAAAATCTTATTTCCAATTTTTAATTCGTTCCACCCAGAACAAACGTACCAATGCTGTTCCTTCTGCTTCCCTACAGGGGGCACTTTTGGCCCTCTTACAGTGATGCTGCGATGCAAAGCAGGTGGCTCCTCAAATTCGGGCAGGGCAGAGGAACGGCGAAGCTTTGTCATGAGGGCCACCCCATGGTTGAGCCTCTCCTTGTGAACCTGCCCTTCCAAAGCCACAGGAGCTGACAGCCGACGGGAGCTCAGTGCTTGACACCTTCAGCGGTGTGGCTGATATCAGCAAGAGAACCAGCATGTGTTAATATCATCGCTGCCCATGCTCTCCGTTGTGACACTGCCTGTTCATGCTGTATGTTTCATCTTAATAAGCTATGGAAGCCTAACCAACAGATCTTCTGATGGCTACAATAAATACATTAAAAGCTGCTTTTTCTCCACCTACCCCACGTTTCCCACAGTGTGTATTACGTTTAAAATTCTATATAAAACTGTTCTGTAGCCCTTAATAGTATAAACAGTCTCTGTCTTTATCAGACTAGAGCGGTCTGTGTAGGAATACATCAGTTTTCTCTTGTTTTTCAGGGAAAGAGTTAGTTAGTTAGGCCTTTGTGTGTATGCGCTGGGCCGATAGCAGCACTGTGGGCAGTGCGATAAGGCAGATACAGCAGACAAGAGCAATGTTCTCTGCCTCCTGTGTAGTGCGGCTAGCAAAGCTTGTGATTTCGGAACAACCCTGTTTTGACATTGCTGGTTTTTTTTTTTCTTTCGTGTGCTTCTGAATGGACTTCCTGAAAGCGTCAGAGTCAGGAAGCAGAGAGCAACGTCTATATGCAGAATTCACCAAGAACAACATCTTGCACCAGCGCTCATAGTAACTACAGTACCCCAAAAAATAAGTAATTCATTTCCATACATACTACTTATAAATTGAACTCTCCCCAAAGGGTGTTGTTTCAATAAATCCCCCTACAGAGAAGGCTTGTCGAATGTTTTAAAATGACTATAGTGTGCTGAGCTGTATGCGGCTTTCAGCCTAACAAGGGGAATTTACAACTCAACTCTGCTATTGTGCTCCTGTGCTTGTTCTGTATAAGGCTTTTATTAATGTACCATTTGTGTCCTTGAATCCTTTCATGATGATCCTGGCCCTGTAAAATTTGCGTAAAAGGTTGACTCCAGTCTGACACTTTGAATATTACTCAAATCTCTCCGTCCTGATCTACCTATGCACAATTTTCTATAAATCAAAGCAATTTACAGTATAAAACATGTAAGCTTTCAGATTAGGAAGAGCATGAAGCTCGCAACGACACCTCCCCACCTAGCATTTTTCTATAAATATATTGTACCAAATCATTCAAGCGGTTTCACATCTATAAAAGCTGAACTTTATTTTACACAAAAGTCTCAATTTATATTTTTCCACACGATGCACATGACACTCAGGACATGAGATGGCACTTTTTATTTAGGCTTGCTGATAATGCAGTGTCATTGTCTTGCTAGTGCTACTCTCCAGGACAGCGTTTGTAGATGTGCGCAGGTCACAAGGGGTGTCCCCTTGTCTCGTCTCTGGACTCATTTGCAAATGCACTGCCTGCCAGACTGTCACCTCTCCAGTCATTTCTGGAGAGTTTTTCAGATACCCTGCAGCTCACTTGCTTCCTGAGTGTGGAAGACGTCAAGAGCTCTGTGGTCAGGTTGACATGGTGTAGGGATTTCACATCCGCTTGTGTCAGTAAGAAAGAAAGCAAAAAAGAAAGAAAGAAAGAGAAAAATCGAATAAGACCAACTGTGCTGAGAAGCACGCGCGGAGGCAGAAATGGAGAAAAAGCCCCGTGGTCTGGAGCCTCTGGATGTCAAAGACTATCTGGTCAAGGGGGACAGGTTCACAAAGTGGACAGAAGTAAGTAGTGCTGGCATACAATGGCTTCAAAGATCTCTGCCTTTCTTGTTGGTGTTTCAGGTCATAACAGCCCTCTCTGGGGTTTCCCTGACCTGAGATGGGATGGACAAGTGTGTGAGAAATGTCAGTGACACAATGTGCATACTGGTTCGGCATTCAACCGATATGCTTCTATAACTGCGGGCTGAATTTTTAAATCTTTACACTCATTTTTCCGCAAAAATGGGTTTTGCAGCCAGAGCAGCATTATGCAGGGTGTGTGGATGAAAAGATGCAGAAAACTATTTGTATTGACTGTTCTGAGCTGGAGTCTTGGGAGATTTCAGCTGGCCTCAAAGACTTCTGGGATATTGGCTGGGGGATATAATTTCTCAAGCTCTCACATTCAAGCAACTGCAGCAGAAAGAAAAATTACACAGGCACCGAAGATGAAATCTGTCATTTTGTTTTCATTTTCTAAATAAAACAAACCTGCGCTTGTTTTTTGACTTTCCTTCCAAAGTGACTCATTGCTTGCTAACTATAGAAGCTCTTATGTGAAAGGAATACATTATGAAAATATAATCATAAAAATACAGGACATTTTAAATCCTTCTGAATCAGTTATGGCTGCTGTATTTTTCAGCCACACATTGCAAGTACAAAAGTGGCATTTTTAATGTATGACTCTTCAGAATGTTTAGCAAAATAAAAGTTTAGACTTGAAATCACGTCTGCATGCAGGTACAGCATTTTATGGCACTGACGTTGAGTTCATCATGATCATATTAGTCTCGTGGTTGAGATACTGTTCGGCTCTGTCCTGCGCCGGTGTTCATTCAGCAGGTTACAAACTGAATGGAGAAGTTTTTTTTGCAGTCATGATGACTGTTGCCAGTTGCTTTGGAGGCTGTAGCCCCAAAAAAGGGAACCTATCCAGCCACACAACGCCATATTCGCACCCATGAAGATACACTGATAAATACTCTTTTGTAACATATGCTTTAAAGGACATACTTTGCAAAGTGACAGGAGGTACATTTACATACAGCACTGTGTGTTTTAATGGAACGGCATAGAACGTCCTGCAGAGAACTCAATGAAGAGGCATTTTGTCAACATGCAGTCAGCATGACTGATGCAAGCTTAGTAGATTCCCTTTTCTGAGCTTCAAAGCTACTCTTGGGTCTCCTGTCCAATTACAAGAATCCCGTCTTGGGAACTTCCTTGAAAACTCTGTGTAAACATCACCCACATATTACATAGTACAACAGACTGTTTGGACATTTTATGTGGACATACTTTGGTTATAAACCACCTTGGGCTGCTTGATGCAGACAGATGTCATTTTCTTCACTGAATTTGAGTTGTATGGGTTGCTGTATTTTCCGCCTCTGATGTGGAGATAAAACTGAACTCTGAATGACGCAGTTTGGGAAGGCAAACGTGAATCTGCGGTTACTGACAACATCAATGAATTGTTTTTTATAGGAATCCACTCGAACTACCCCTGTCACCATGAAAATGGACCCCAAAGGCTACTACCTCTATTGGACGAACCAGAACCGGGTAATTGCCCCCTGTGTTCCTCAAAAACAGTTCAAGCAGGACTTAAAGATAGAAAGATGTGGTGGTTAGATGGTTGAAATGTTTATGCTGTTTATTCTGGGCCCTTTGGCTCTGCTGACCTTGTAGTGTTATGAGGAGATCAGACTTTGGGGTGTGGGGCGATGGATCACTTTCTGGTCCGTCAAAGGAGTTTTCCACATCAGATCACACGTCTCCATTCCATCCAGATTTTGTGCATTGCATACCATACAAACTGCAGTGAGAAAAGCACCATATATGTCTATGTTACGAGGTGCTCATAATCCACAAGCTCCTTTTTTTCGGTCAAGTGGGACCTAGACTGAATCATATAAAAACTTACTGTCACATAATACAGTCATTCCTCAGTCACCCATTTCAGTTATTCTCAGTCAATATAGTGGAAATCTTTATTTCCGCTGGATGCACACAATTTGTACGATTAATAAAAAGCAAAAACATTTGGCACTAAGAAACAGTCGTGGTAGTCTGTATACGCTATACTGCATGTTTATTCTACCCCAGGATGAATAATGTCTGGGTTTATATTCCGATGCCGAAAGCCCTTTATTTTCTGTGTCTCTGCGTGGAATCGGGAAACAACAGCACATAACATTCAGTAGCACCAAAACTGTATTTTTTGCATCATTTTTATTTTGTCAGGGGTGGCAGCAATAAACACAACTTTCTCATTCGCTGCAGGAGACAGAATTCCTGGACGTTGCTACCATCCGGGACACAAGATGTGGGAAATATGCCAAACTGCCAAAGGTAGGCGCAATACTTTGATTCTTTTGAACAATAAATTGAATGACTGAAAGGCCTTTTCTCGTCTGCGTGCACCTCTATTCCAAATGGCAGCTCGAAAGAGGGGAAATGAGAGGTTATTATTCCTTAGATGTTTTCTCATCAATCCTTTGACCTCCGGAGGTTCCTGCAGTGTAAAATTCTTTGGAAGTAAGCGTTTCATTCCCCTAGGAGATACTCATAAATTATGAACCTCTTCCTAGGAGATAAAGTGAGTGAACACCTGGGTTGAGGGTACTGCATTATTCGGGGGGTCCCCTGCTGTTCTTCGCTGTCGTGCCAGTTTACCTGTTCAGGCCATGAGGTCTTGTGCTGGTGAACCCTCTGGTTTTCACCTCAGGGCCGCAGGTGCCTGGCTGCATTTGTTGCAGGCAGTTTGCATTGCAAAAACTATATGGCCTCAAAGTTGGTCAGTCATCATGCACCACTGGGCATCAGGGGTTATGCGTTGTTCACCTCAGTACTTCAGCTGAATATGCAGGCACCTGGGAACATGCACATAGGGAGATTACAATAAGTGCTGAAGTCTGCGGCACATGGGGCTAGATCAGAAACTGATCGTAGCGCGAGGCACTGAGAAATTCAGAAGATAAGAGTTCTTAAGAAGCTGTTTGTAGCTTTATTTATCATGTAGCATTATTATCCTCACAACACCAATGCCATTCAAGTAGGTGGCTCAGACCTCACACAGACATGATTCCGACTTCTAGCACTTACAGAATCGCACAGAACATCAGATGGTCAGGTGTGGATGATGGCTGAAGTTCTTTGTGAACAAACACCACAATTTCCTGACCCTCTTCCTCGGGGGACACTGTTGCATCTCACATACATCTTCCGCCGCTATCCTCACAACCAGCAGTCTCAGAAACAAAATGAACGCGAGCGCCCTGGTAACTACTTTTCTAAGGCCTGCAATGCGCAGGCCTAATTTTCGATAAAAATTTGATGCACTTATTATAAGTGTCTAGCTTTTTATCAAGCAGTCGGTTCCTCCATGACTTGCTTGAGTCAGATTACAGGTCAGTTCACTCTAAGACTCAGTTTCACACACTCGCACGTTTTCACAGGATGCTTTTTGTCACGCTAGCACACTTTCAAGTGGTGTTTGGCTCACGCAGTTATTCAGAAGGATGGGACGCACACCTCAAAAAGCTCTTTTGTTAAATGTCCTCTGAGGAATGGGGGTCATGTGGACGGGCACACAGAGCCAGAAGTGAAGCCATGTAAACATTGTCCTCACATGTTGAAGTGACTGCGACAATATATTTAACATGACCTCAGCAATGCGCTGTGTGTGGACCCGAGTCTGCACCGTGATGCTGCTGCTAAACTGGTTGTAGAAGCTATGCTGAAGCTGCAAAGCTTCGCGAAAGTGGCAGAAAATCGGAACCAACTTTGTGAGCCGGAGATCGTGGCAGGAAAATCCGAGGCGGCTATTTGATTGCGAATACAAACATTCCGTTTGTGTTTTTTTTGCCTAGCCAAAGCGTTCAGAGGTGATTTCATTTCATACTTGTGGACACTTGTGTGGCTATGTCACCGTAAAGATGAATGATCCATATGGCTGTGAATTCGATCATATAGACTTGGGTGTGTGTGTGTGTGTGTGTGTGTGTGTGTGTGTGTGTGTGTGTGTGTGTGTGTGTGTGTGTGTGTGTGTGTGTGCTTGTCTCTTTGCAGTGAGAGCTTGTCTCACAGGTGGAAAAGTACACCTCAATCGCGGGCTGACCACGTCACCCTCAGTTTTGCATGCTGCTTGTCATTTGCCTGCTTTGCTCACTCTCAGCTTGCAGATGCCTTGGGTATGAAAACCATGGATACAAGAGGGTACCACTTAACCTGATCTCTCAGGAAGAGAGAGAGATGGAGAGATGGGGGTTGACACAAGACTTAAGTACCACTCATGCAAACCAGGCTCTGTCTGTGGTTAGTTGCAACAACTAAGTTGCAACTTGCTGTACAGACACAAAGAGACTGTGACGTAAAGAACATCCATACAGCACTTTCTGTCTGTCTTTTCAGAGATGTTTTTTTGACTGCAACGATCATTTAGTTGATACTCAGACATGTTGTTAAGGCTTATACTTCTGGCGGGAAAACAGTAAATGTTCCGTGGGAAAATAATTTTTATTCCTGTTTTTATTTTTTGTTTAAAAAAAAAATCATAGCATCCCAAAGTCCGCAACGTTTTCAACATGGATTTCCCGGACAGTAACCATTTGGCCAAAGTCTTGACCATTGTCTCCGGCCCTGACACTGTCAACCTGACATACCACAACTTCTTTGCCTCCAAGGAGAAAGTAGTACAGGTAAGATATCACTTAAAAATCACAGGTGCCCTGAACTGTCACCCACACAGAAAGTTGTTTGACTCCTTAGCTGAGAACTCTTTCTCACCCCCAGTGCCTCCTTCCTTTGCTGCTGCTACAAATAAGGGTTTTAGCAATAAACTGGGAACCTGACACTAAACACACGAGAGCTTTACTACCTCCATTTGCAGAGACATACTGGCAACATACTGATCCTCGGTTTATGGGATTTGCTATGCAGCCCTTCTCTTTCTGATAATACCACCTGTGCATTTTTTTAACAAATTTATGGAACCAATATCCTCGTTCGAATGACTATGATTAGACAGACATCTTATACATGGTGCCTTGAAAGATTATTAAACTATCTTATCTCCCCCTAGTGCTGACAAACTGTTTTGCCACAATCTCAGCTGACATACAGCGAGAACTCACAGTTTGTATATAGAAGTGCGTGTAGGAATGAATTTGCCTACACAGTCAGTACGCCTGGCGTGTTTCACCTGATCACACAGCATTCTGGTAAATGTTTGACTGCAGAACTGGGCGGATGACATCCTGGCCATTGCTTACAATACACTGAGGAACAACGCTTGCAGACAGGTCTTCCTGGACAAGGTGTAAGTGAATGAGTGATTCTTCTGCTCTTGATAGTGTAACCGAATTGGTCTTATTGCTCCTTTGGGGGCAGGCAGTACATGCAATAAATGGTAATCTTTTTAAGGGAAATGCATGTGGTAAACTGATCTCCCTGCAGGGCCCCGTGGTCCATTTCACAATACTGTCTCTCTTTTCAACACGCAACCGAGTGTTTCAGTTTGTTTGCCACAGTGACGTGTCCTGGTAGGACCCAGCTGGATAACCTGCCCACCATTTCTGTGCTCCACGCAGGTTTGTCCGAATCTCCCTCCAGACCAACAAAGATGGCAAGATCCCTGTCAAAAAGTGAGTGGGGGTGGGAGGCAGCTGAGAGATCCCTGTGGCTCTTACAGGAAGATTGCGTGAACCAGTGAAATACAGATCCAGTGGAATAATGTGCGAGTGTCAATCCTTTGACTTGAATGTTAGGGTTGGGCAGACAGTCAGTGGATAACTGTGATTTGCTCTGCCCATGATGCCTCTATACACATCCTATGTTGGTTCTTTCCCTCAGTATCTATAAAATGTTCCCATCGGACAAGAAGCGAGTGGAGAGTGCCTTGGCTTCAGCCAACCTCCCCAAAGGAAAGGTAAGTTTTACCCAATGCATTTTTTTGTTTTTTTTAACCTCAGGTCATTATATGCAAATTGGCTGCAGGGAAATGTCACAGGCCTCAATGATGTCATCCAAGGAATGAGGGCTGTCTTGTCTTGTCTTGCACAGGGGGACACCATGAAGCCAGAGGTTTTCAAAGAATCTGCCTTCAAGTCCTTCCTGATGAACCTGTGCCCACGGCCTGAGATCTATGAAATATTCACATCCTAGTAAGACTCCTTTCTCGCAAAATATGACTTGAAGTCATTGTGCAGTGAGTGAGATACCCATAGGGTTACGTGCAGTGAAACCATTATGATCTTAATCATATTTAGATATGATCTTATCTCTTTCTCCTCATATGGATTTACATATATAGTGTAATTATTCATATTTTTCCCTTGTTATTAGCTTTGTACTCATTAGGTTTTGACAATGATCTACAGACATGGCTCTATGCAAACCTGTCTCTTTTCCCTCCTCTGGCACACAGCTCTGCTAGGGGCAAGCCGTACATGACAAAGGAGAACCTGATCAAGTTCCTCAATGAGAAGCAGCGGGACTCACGGCTCAATGAGGAGCTTTTTCCACCTCTGCGGCCTGACCAGGTGAAGGCACTCATCGAAAAATATGAGCCTTCCACCTCCAACTCAAGCCGAGGTGAGCAAAGGATGTCTTCTGTGTCCGTACTAAACGTGTGAAAAGAGGTCCTTTTAGCAACCATAGGCATTTTAGTTGGGAAAATAATTATTACTATTTAATTTTTTTATTTTTTTTAATTTTTAAAAAAGCCTTAGCACCCAAAAGTCCAGGGTGTTTTCAATATGGATTTCATACACTGCCATTTGGCCCCCGATAACAGTTTACATGCTCTCTATTGCACATTTCCAGCTCAGCTGCTACTTCACGGTGGGCTGGAGTTGATGTATTTTTCCAGGGTTACTGGTCTGTAGCCTCATGTACTGGATGTCTGTCTTGTTTACATTACAATGTTCAGGCAACATCTCTCCAGAGGGGCTTCTGTACTACCTCATGGGGCCAGACACTTCAGTTGTGACACTGGGCAAGCTTGCCAGGCACCAGGACATGACCCAACCCCTGCCTCATTACTTCATCAAATCCTCTCACAACACCTACCTCACAGGTAGGTAACAGTCTGCTGTGTTCCACTAGCGTTTGCTATGTTCTCTCAAAACTAACACAGCTATGAATAGAAACAGACTACCCCCTAATCTCATGTGCAGATCTGGCATGACCATTTTGAGATTGGATGAGGGTTTTCAGTTCTCAACTTTCTGGAACTTGTGGAATTTTGATGGGGGGGTCTCTCTTTTGCCCGTTTGGACAGCGGGCCAGTTTTCAGGCGTTTCGTCTCCAGAGATGTATCGCCAGTGCCTGCTGGCAGGGTGCCGCTGCCTGGAGCTGGACTGCTGGAAGGGAAAGCCTCCGGATGAGGAGCCGATCATCACCCACGGCTTTACCATGACCACCGAGATCCTCTTCAAGGTGACAACAAACTGCTTGCTTGGAGCTGTTTTCTTAAAAGCATAATTATTTATATGATGGGACTTCGAAAGTGTTTTTTTTTTACAATAAACATTTTCACAAAACTACTTTTGGAGTTACTGGCAACCTGATGGTTTAAATGAATTTTCGCTTCAGGTAAGAATCGGCACTGATATAGCGCTGTAACGTAGCGCTGACGCATATATATATTCAACAGCACACAAACAGAACACCAAGATGCTCCAAGATCTGAGGATGACGGTGATGCTTAATGGGAAGTAATGAAATAACACACTATTGCCCCCTCTGCCATATCTTGGGGTATGGGGTGGCTGTGGGTGCTGCATATTGTCACTGTTTGTCTCCTCTGCCAGAAGATGCGTTTCTGTCCCCTCCCTGCCACCATGCCCCCCCCCCAGTGTCCACAAGCAAGGCCATATAAGGTCAACAGGCGTTCATGTTATCCCTGATGAGTTCATTGTTTTCCTGTGGCAGGATGTGATCGAGGCCATTGCTGAGAGTGCCTTCAAGACTTCGCCGTACCCGGTCATCCTGTCCTTTGAAAATCATGTCGACTCGTAAGACAATCATAATAGCCTCCTTTCTCTGTTGTGTTAGTCACAAATTTGTCTGAATGGTCACGTGTATTTTAGCTGCTGTACACTTCACTGACATGGAAGAATGAATGAATTAATAAAGACTTTATTGCGCAAAAATTGCACAAACATTTGCCATAACCATATGTAAAATGAAAAGGGTATTCACTTTAGTACTGACATCTGAGACATGTGCTTTCTATATGATTACTCTGAGTCAGGGGTGGGAACCCTGGTCCTTGCGAGCCATATGGTTTATTGGTTTTATTCCAGCCGACGACTTTATTACTCAGCTTTGCATGGTTTCTTCCGAATGCAGATATCTTAACTCACATTTAAGCTGAATGCACCAGATGACATTTACACTGACAGTATTTATTTAGTTGATCATTTTCTCCAAAGTACCATATACTTTGTCTTACCCGTTGAGTTGCCCTCCTGCTCCACAAACTCACTATTTTTTTGCATCTAAGCAAAACTAATATTAACTGAGGAATAGCCACTGGAAAGATGAAAAGAAACATGGTAAACATGTTTGGTCCTTAAAATTAGTTATACTAATTATTTCGGCTAAAAAGACAAATCTTTTTTTGTACTTGAATGACCTAAACTAAACCATTTCTTTGTTTTCTTTAGTTTCACAGATGGTAGCCTAAAGGAACAGTTACTAACATGTGCACATGTCACTTTTTAAAGCCGGGTTAGCTTGGTTAGTATAATTTGATTCGTTCAGTTCAAGCCAGTTGAACCCAGTTCAATTTACTTTTTAGATGTTTTTCACAGAGTGGCACAGCAATTGAACAAGGGATAAGCAGGAGGCGAGAGAATGACACAGTAAATATTATCCACTGCTAGGCCACACACAGCGTTAACTGTCTAGATAAGTTAGCTGGCAACTGAGGAGAGCTGCACATCTACACAGAGCAGAGAAAAGAGAAATAAACCTCTGGAGGTCCAAGTACCAGTGGCTGCCCATCCCTCCTGGGCATTTCAACCACGGACCAGCATTGTAATTCCTACCCATACTCTAAAGATTATAAATATGCATATTTAAGGGTGAAGCAGCAGGAGAAGATGGCCAACTACTGCAAGACCATATTTGGAGAAGCCCTTCTCATTGACCCATTGGAAAAGTATCCTGTGAGTACAGCGGCTAAGAGCTGAATTTACACCTTGTCTTCATCATGTGACTCGCCGTTGTTTTAACTGTCCAGAAAGGCTAGTCGATCCAATTTTAAAAATGTTTTGACAAATGTCCTGCATCTGACATTGCGGAAACTTTGGAAGGGATGTTAATGCTGAGTCAGCTAATGCAAGTTAAATCCTTTACTTCTCCTATTTTATAGCCTTTAAATTCAATTTAGCAAAAAGGCTACAGCAAAGGGAAGCTTGTTTTTTAAGTGCTCCATCCTGTCAGAAAGGTCACTTAGGCTGAATCATTTGCACTTTAAAAGTCCCCCCTATTAATGTTGTCATAGTTCCCCAGCATAGTCATTCATCTCCTGTGCCCTGTCAGCAGGCAGTAAAAACCCCAATAACTTTATATTGCCCTCCACCTACCTGCTATCACTCCTCTGTGTTTGTATTCATTTATCTATGTCCAGAGCCCTTGCTCACCATGTGCATGGAGGAATAACCCCCAGCTGTTCAACCTGATATGCACTTCCCCTTTGGCGTTTCTGTTTGTCTGTTTGCCCACATGCTTGTAGGCTTATTTTCTTGTTGAATCCTCTGTTGAATCCTCCTATTTTTACTTTCTCCCTTACCCATGCTTCAGTTTCAGTGTTAGTCTGAGAGTTTGTTCACTCACCCCTCCAGCTTGAACCGGGGCGTCAAATCCCTAGTCCGTCCGAGTTGATGGGGAAAATTCTGATCAAGAACAAGAAGAACAGCAGCCCACAAAAACAGAGCCAGTCAGCCGTCAAGAAGACAGCAGAGCCAGACCAGCAGGAGCAGACGGACCAGACGGACCAGCAGGACCAGCAGGACCAGCAGCAAGCGCCGTCGGAGCCGGCCCCGCAGGAGGGCCAAGGTTACGGCTACGACATTTTGTTTGGTTAAGACCTTCCCCCCCTGCAGCTCCTCTACTGAGGAAACCTCAGAAGTGCCAGGCCCTTGTAGAGATATGGCACAAAAACGCCAACCTTTTTGACTGCTGTTGGTTTATGATGGGTTCCTTCGGTCATTATCATTACCTGCAATGTTTTCCACTGGAAGGTTTTACATAGCAGGACCACTGGGCCAGAATATCATTTACCTGTAATATCTCAGTGAGGGAGTGAGGGAGCAGGATTTAGGTGATTTAGGAGATGCGGTTTTTCCACTAGTCTGTGACTGTAGGAAAAAGGTACATAATTCGGAAGTATTATTTAATTCAGAATGTTTTACTGTGCCAGAAAAACCCTTTAGTTAGTGGCAATCCTAAAATTGGAGCAAATCTTTACCTGAAAGGCTGTGCATGTACACTTGTCTGGTGTGCTCCAGTGCTGAGGACCTTCTACTCTTTCCTAGATGGGGAGGTGCAAGAGGACCAGGAGGAGACTGAAGGAGGAGACGATGAGCAAGATGAGGAGAAGATGAAAAACTCAGACGAGGTGGAGGACAGCATCACCCCCCCCCACAGCCCAGGCTGTTCAGCACCTCGAGGCTGTCAGTTTGTCCTCTTGCTCATTTTCTGTTCTTCTCTTCTACTCAGGGTACAGCAGGGCAGGAAGTGACTGCCTATGAAGAAATGTCTGCCCTCGTCAACTACATACAGCCCAACAAATTCATTTCTTTTGAAAATGCCAGGAGTAAGTAAAGATTTATGAATCTGCAGCAATCTCACCGAGGCATGATAACGCGGTTCTTCAGGGAGAGCGAGAGCACCAGAGAGAGTAGGAGAGAGAGAGGCCTATTACAAGCGGAACTAATGCGGTTGTCATGGGCAGGATTATTTTTTATTGACAGCCATTTTCAAGCGTGTGATAGTTCCTCTCGTCCTCTCCCTGTCACCCGGAGCTTGTGTCAGTGATGTGCCCTAACCGGAGGGCTGCAGAGGCTCTTGTTGACCCTCCTTGTCTCTTATTGTTCGACCAGAGAAGAACAGGAGCTATGCGGTGTCGTCGTTCGTGGAGACCAAGGCGAATGACCTGATCACCAAGAACGCTGTGGAGTTTGTCGAGTATCCTTTGCATCCTGCTGAGGTTGCGGGTTGAGCTGCTTCCCTTGCTGTGTGTATCACCTCGTAGTGAACGTGTCATGCAGGTTGTCCATCCATTCATTTTTGTTACCTGCTTATCCTGAGTTGGCTGGAGGGGGGTCTTATTTGAATTTTTATTAATACTGCAGTTGCTCAGCAGGTGCTGTATGTAAAGTAACCGGCAATGCTGCAGGGATGCAGATTCAGCATCATGCAGCACTAGTACTTCTGCTGACCATTTCCCTGGCTTGTTATTGTAAACCCATTTTGTACTACTGGCTCTGGCATAAAGAGCGGATTTCTATTCCCTTTGAAGTGCCCTGCTTTCTGCCTTGGAATAGCATGTGACCCATCAACGTTCTGTCATCTGTGTCTGTCTGAGCAGGACACATCCTTTACTTGTAAGCAAGGCCAGGAGCCAGTAATGATCGGTCTTAAGTCAGGTGCATCAGGTAAAATGTTTATCTAATTCCGCTGCTGAGTTCCACCGTCCCACAGAAGGCGCTTGCACATACACCTTTTCTTGAACAAGCAGTTTTGACTATAAGTCTTCTGCAGCTATATCTGCAACCGTCCTCGAGCGTCAGCCTCCCCAGCGTGGCAGCAGAGTAGCACAGCGAGCATCGTGCTGACTCCCAAACACCTCGCAACCTCTGCTTCCTATGCAGCTTTTCAGATACAACAAGAGGCAGATGAGCAGAATATACCCCAAAGGCACCAGAATGGACTCCTCCAACTACAACCCGCAGCCATTTTGGACCGCAGGGTGCCAGATGGTGGCACTGAACTATCAAACGATGGGTAAAAACCGATCAACTCTCCAAATGAGTCCTTTGAAATACATAGAATAAAAATGTAAAATTGGTGCCCTCTACTTGTTATCGGTCTGCATATGAATTTGGGAACGTTTGAAAATCATTTCGAATCAATCTAATGCATATAGGTGCGCAAAATTTGTTGACAAGGAGAAGCTTTATTGCTGCACCACTAGATGTCCCTGCTGCATAAGTAGATTTAGGATCAACAAATAATGAGGTCTGAAAGACGCAAAAATGCAGGCAAATATTGCATTTTGCATTGTTTTCATTCGGAGTTGCTGATTTGTTTGCACTCGTTCTGCAGACTTCCCAATGCAGCTGAACCTGGCAGTATTCGAGTACAACGGGAGGACAGGGTACCTCCTCAAGCATGATGTTATGCGACGAAGCGATAAGAAGTTTGACCTGTTCACGGACAGGATTGACACCATCGTGGCCAACACTCTGTCCATCAAAGTAACTGGAGCTCCCACAGTTAGACCTGCTGAGGGTGCAGGATGTGTCGACGCTTTCTACCTTACCTTTCTGTCATTCTGAATGATACGATGCAGACTTAGCGATACTCGGGGGATGGGAGCTTGGTTGATGTGTGTGCGGACATGCATTTGATGAGTCAGAACTTTGCACCGATGGTTTATGTTCTTTCACAAGCCGAGCTGCGCCGGCCTGATTCTTCCTACAGGTGACGGTTGTTGCTCTGTCGTCTTTTTCCATGTCTCCCTGAGGGACCACAGGAGAGCTGTTTGGCTTGGCTCAGTGTCTCTTTCTGCTGTTTGCTATTCTGCTGCGGGGGCGGGAAAGCTCTGTGCGTAGACCAGCTTCGTCCTCTCCATAAATGAATAAATCGCTCTGCTTTCAGTGACAGGAGCCCGTAAAGTTTTCAGCCATGTGCACATACTTCCCAAGGGAAAACTTGCTTGCCAGTGACATTTCCCCTCCTGTGTGTGGCCTAGATCTATTCAGGCCAGTTTTTGTCAGACAAGAATGTAAAGACAGGGGTCGAGGTGGAGCTCATCGGGTTGCCTGGAGACCCTAAGCGCAAGTACAAGACAAAGTGGTCAGCCACAGCCAACGCCATCAACCCGGTGTGGAATGAGGAGCCGTTCGTCTTTGAGAAGGTCAGCGTGCTGCCACAGCAGATACAAATTTCCCAGCAGTGAGGTGATGTCGACTTTCTAAGAAGCCGCTGTATCCAATACAGATTCTGCTGCCAGAAATGGCATCCCTCAGAATGGTGGCCTACGATGAGAGCGGGAAGTTTCTCGGACAGAGGATAATCCCCATCGACGCTATACAGTCAGGTGAAAGAGCAGGAACATCTCAGCTTTGTTTTAACAGCCCATTGCTGGTGTTCCATAAATGGTTTGATTCTTCAGCCTTTTTCTGATGGACCCAGCTGACAGCTTTTCAGCAGCATTGTGAGAATGTTATGAATCATCTGGCCTGGTTTTGTTCCTCTAATTGCTCTTGGTCTCTGGCTCACAGGCTTCCATCACATCTGCCTGCGCAGTGAAAGCAACATACCACTTACTCTGCCAGCCCTCTTTGTGTACATCGAGGTGACTGACTACATACCAGCTGCTTTTGCAGGTATCCCATTCAGCGTCTTCTCTAGCCAGTGAAGGACTTAGAAGTTATGCAATGGCATTTAGAGACCCTCTATATAGGCTGTTGATTTTGTGTTTCAGATTTCAGCGATGCCTTATTCAACCCAACAAAGTTCTCCGACAAGCCTGCTAAGACCTCGGAGGTAAACCCATCAAAAGACTCTCTGTCAGCAGTAATGACCCGGTGTATAAACCAGCAGCTAACTTATATGTCACTAGCATGTTCCCACTATTAGGGAACATCAGTGCAGCTTTGTACAATTTTTAAAATAACCTGTAGGTATCCTATAGGCATAAAAAAATCACACAGCATAATATTTAGGAATACAATTTCAAAAACTACAGAAATGTTGAAATTAAAAATACAGCAGCTTTAGCTGCAGAACTATTTCTCTAATCACTGTACTTTTCTCAATCTGTATCGACGATGTGTAGCAGTGATTTATCTCAAGCTGTGATCCTCTGTGCAGCCTGAGGTGTATTTATCCCCCTATGAGATGCCCCTTCCTCCCAACTCTGGGCCAGTGGTGGAGAAAACAGAGCCCCCAAGCACACAACCAGCACCAGGTAGTACACAAGCCAGACTCACTCACTAGAACAGCAGGTAGAGCAGCGGTTAAGGACCTTGTCTTGTAAATGTTGCTGGTTTATCTTGCACTGCTACTAACGCTGCAACAAAAACTAAATAGTAAATAAAATAATAATGATAAAACAAAATATTAATAACTAAATGGATGAAATCTGCATGTAGCCTGGATTAGAGGTGCCAGCTAAGTGACAAATAATAATATTGATAGAGTTGCCATGATATGTACAGTACTGTGCAAAAGTCTTAGGCACCTGTGGGAAAAATGCTATAAAGTGAGGGTGGTTCCAAAAATAATGCCATGAATATTTATTAATGAATAAACCTTCTAAAAAGTGCAGTAGACAAAAAACCTCAATCAGATCAATATTTGGTGGGACCACCCTTTGCCTTTAAACTAGCATCAATTCTTTTATGCAAACTTGCATGCAGTTTAAGGTAGAGGTTGGTAGGTTCTTCCAAACATTGTGAGGAACTGGCCACAGTTCTTCTACAGACTTTGACTGTCTCTGCATGTCCTCCCAGACTGACTTGATCATGTTGAGATCAGGGCTCTGTGGGGACCATAGCATCTGTTACAGGATTCCTTCTTTTTGCTCAAGATAGTTGTGTATGACTGAGATTGAGGTCATTCTCAGGCTGCAGAATGAATTTGGGACCAACCAGAAACCTCCCTGATGGTAGATAAGAATCTACCTGTACTTCTCAACACACATTGAAGTTGCACGCTTAAGACTTTTGCACAGTACTGTATTTTATTAACATGTCATTTTATTACTAACACAAATTGGCAACCTTTCTTTTGCAACAGAGCACCAGTGACAAACTCTCATCACATATCCAAAGTGACCTGTAAGCACAAGTGACAGGATGCCCACATTAGATAGCTGCTTGCAAAAAAGCTTTCTAGCCGAAAAAAACAAGAAAAAAAATCATCTCTGATTAGACGCTCTGGCCAAAATGCTGGTGTCCTTGGTATCATACAACATGATTTTGTAGCATCAGCTCTTTGCGCGAAGTCAGCGAAATCTACCAGCAAGTAACACTTTCAGCTGCCTTCACTTGACCAGTTTATAGATAAATAACCTCACTGGCAAGAGAAATATATTGTATGTATGCTGCAAGTGAGCCATTATTTTAAAAAATCATTAAAAATATTTTAGCCATTGGCTGAAGCCTGCTAATTCAAAAATAACAGTGCCTAAAGCCCATGAACAACAAAATCAAAATCAACAGGCACAGAATTACAAAACTATAATGAAATGTTCTGTTTTCCAAAGATTGAGTACAAAACGTAAGGCAGTAACAAAAATTATAATGATTAAACAAACTCGTAGTTCCATAAGTTATAAGTAAAATGGGAGCAGTACAGTGTTAACCTCTCAGATCAAAAAGGTGGACCTGAGATATTTTATGTCTGAACCAGCCATCCCAGTTGGGGGAATTTCAAATCAGATTTGATATGTGTATAAACCATGACAGTGGTTCTCCATTACATCATGAAGATGAACAGTATGGTCATTGACTGCAGGGGGTGGGAAATACATGTGGGTCTCTAGAGTAGACTCACCAGGCAGTATCTCAGACAAGTGGTGTTCTATGGTTCACTCAACCTCCTTTGCACATTTTAGAAGCATTGCCCGAGACTCAAGCCTCCTCATCCTCTGTGGAGGAAGCCTGTGTGCAGAACGGACTGCCTGCATCTGAGAATGACACACCAAACTCTGAAGAAGCTCCCAGTCAAGATGCTCTGGTGACCAAAAGTGATGATTCTCCTGTGGAACCTCCTGTTGTGGGGAACTCGACTACAACTGATGATTCATCTGAAAAGGCACCGCCTCCTGACCTGAAGGGGAACTCTGGCAAAGAAGACCCACCCCAAAATGTAGATCCTACTCCCACTGATTCTCCATCTTCCAATCTTGACACCACCTCAGATGAAAAGACCACCTCTAATCTTCCCCAAAAAACTGATGATAACTCCACTGCAGAAATGAAGCCCAACCCAGACGAAGAGTCAAAACCTGATGTTGATGCTAGTCAAGATGTGCCCCCTGGCAACTCCACTCAGGAGGTTTCTTCTGCTCCAGCTGAAGGCCTTACCCAGACAGCAGACACTGAAGCAGCAGTAGAGCTTCCTGCAAATACAGATACTGATCTGACCCCTTCTTCTGAAGCTCCAGCTGCTTCTGAAGACAAAGACGAGGCCCCACCAGAGGATTCTGTGTTAGGTAAGGCACTCAACTAACACTTGTGGTGTATAGATGGAGGACTTTGCTGGGTCACCATTTACCTCTTTGGAGCAAATGGGCAAAACTCTCCTTGGTGGAGTCAATGTTGGTGTAGCAAACACAACCTTTTCAGATAATGTTGATCTCCACACTGCCCTGCTCCTTAAAAAGTGTTTTCACTAATTCTCTTTGGTCATCTCCTGAGAACACAGCTCTAATGCTGGCCATACATCACTGTCTTGTCCTCCTCCTGCTTTACAGAACCATCCACTGTGACAGCTGAGGAGCTGAAGCAACACAAGAGTTTCCTGAAGCTCACCAAAAGGCAGGAAAAGGACATGAAGGAGCTGGAGAAAAAAAACCAGAAGAAAGGGGAGGAGCTGGTTCAGAAGTACAGTGACATGTTCAAGTCTCTGAAGAAGAAGAACTCTGTGAAGAAGAAAGAGTAATGGGGGCATTTTAAAGTTTCTCTTTTAGCAGTTTCACTCCTGTGTCATTTAGAGAATCAGTTTTGCTTTAAATTCCTTTTAACTTACTAAGTAGGATAACATGATCAAATGTTTTTTCTCTTATTCTGCTCTTATGGTGGTTGTCGTTGCTGTTGTTCTCAACTACTCACCTTCATACATCATTAGTGGAAGATAAGTACCATTAAAAAAATTCTAGCCTAAAGTAAGAGTATCTCTTAACTAATGGGTTGTTCCTTGAATCAAAGAAAACAAAACTCTTCTATATGGGTGTTACTCAATAAATATGCTAATACTGATGTTTTCCCCTTTAGATCACTTTGAAAGCCCAAAAGAAATCTGTTCAGATCTTAGTTGCCTGAAGAGAGATATATGGCAAATGTAATACTGGTGCTCATTTGCATAGAAATTGCAATTCTTTTTCTGCTCCCCTGACCAGCTGACCTTGGTTTTGCTGCGTGGAGGACACAGTTGCTAAAGTAGACAATTCTCCCTCAGCTCCTTGCTCTGGCTAACCTTGTGTCCACCTGCTTCCATTGTTAGCAGTGACAAGGTGGACCCAGGTCCCGTGAAGGAGAAGATTACAGAACTGAAAACGAAGCTGCATGCAGATCTCAACGGGCTGCGTACCGAACAGTACGAGTTGCTGAAGAAGAAGAAGGAACAACATGCCACTGAGGTACCAGCACTACGCAGAACAGGACCGTGAGACCCCGCACCTCTAAGTCCTTGATATGTAGAAGTAGTCAATAATACCTAGGAATAGCAAACAATATCCAGAACAGGAGACCGAAACAGCTTATGAGATAGAACTTTGTTGACATTCAGTATATTGGCAATAGACACATTCAGTATTTTAATGGAATAACAAAAAACAAAATATGACTCATACAGCCTTGCTGTTGCTGTTCAGTGTCCTTGGGTGGTCTGCAGGAGTTATTCAGCTGAAGTGGCTGGTCAAGGCTACAAGAGCAGCAGGGTGGCAAGGATTTGTAGAAACTGTTTTTCACCTAGTAAAGATCAAAAATCACCCAACTCTTAAGGCTTATTTTTCATATAGTGTTTGGCCAGGTGTGTGATGGATAACACTAAAATTTATTTTTTGTTCATTTCTAAATCTATAATGCTCAATCTCTGTCTATTTGCTTGTTTATTCATTATGCGTGGCTTTGTTTTTCAAGCCACAGATTTGAAATTTGTTACACAGGAACGTTTCACATTTAGTGAGGTTTTTGCATAGTAAAACGCACGCAAATACACACTCACTCACACAGTGTTACACACATTCATGCACTCCATCAGGCAGGTTTCAGCTAATTTATCAAGATGAGGACAAACAGGTCACTTCATACACACACACACACACACACACACACACACACACACACACACACACACACACACACACACACACACACACTGGGGATGGGTGGGAGGGGATGATGGAGAAAAGGACCTGAACTAGCAATGGGGAGGGATGCCAGAGGTGGGGGGGGGGAGCTGAAGGAAAGACCCAAACTGGTGACAGAGAAAGATGAGAAATTATACGTCACACAAACACTGAACACAACGTTAAGTTGCTGATATATATTTTTCTCTTACCGTTCTCCTTTCTGCATTTGCTTTGGACTGTGACCCACATTTGTGGCATCTGCCTGCCTGACAGCACTGATAATACTTTTGTACTAAGTGCACCACCTTTAAGCGTAATACAGTTTGGTGATGCACAATGTATTATTACTGTTCGCCTGTCCGCTTTCTCCGGGTAACTTGACTAGTTACCTATAACTGCTTGTGTAACACTGGGCTGTGGTGGTTCAGAGTATAGGGTACTAGACTAGGCATGGTACACCCTAGATGGGGTGCCAGTCTATCCACACACTGTCCACACTCACACAATTCATACCCTCTAGACGATTTAACTGTCAGTTCACCTGAAACACGTTCTTTGCACTGTGGGAAGAAACCAGAGCACCCAGAGAAAACCCAATCACACCCAGGTCAAACATGGACTCACACAGACTGTATGAGGACAGAGCATGTTCCAGATCCCAAAGCCCAGGTGTTGTGCACCACTTGCAACATCAGCTGCACCTCTGTGCTGTCAGTTATCATTTATGTGGAGGAAAACCACAGCTGTGCTAACTACAGGTCAGATCGAGAACAGACCTGAAACAGGAAAACATCAGATGTCCAGTGACTGCATATCTTCATAAGCAGGAAGTTTTATGAAAAACATGCTGTTTTGGGGGTTTTCTGTACTTGTTACTGAGAGTGACAATTCCTGTTTCCTTTACCTGCTGTGAAAGCAATTAGCGAAGCTGCTGGAGATGGCCAAGGAGAAGCACGCTGGTGAAGCCAAGGCCCTGCGGGAAGCTCGGGACAGGTGGGCCTGCCGGGTAGCCTTGAGTGGACCCCAGCTGGGTTGGGCTATTGCAGAGAGGTCCAGCCACCTACTCGACGAACTTACCTTGTGTGCACAGAGCTACTGACACCTAACTAGCCATCAATAAGGTCATCGATACTCAACCGAATGTGCTGAAAAGGAAATGTGTTGACCGATGTACGTTTTCAGGCCATGAAAATGGGTGTGAGAGACGTAACGTGGCTGTTTGGAAAGATAATGAAGAGAAGGTCACCTGTAGAAATCGTATATGTGTGGCCACAGAACCACTAAATGTGTCCTGTGGATTTTTCCCAACCAGCATCCTCACCTTGACCAGTGATGGTTAATGGTCAGGTTTGTGAGAACAAGTGCTGCTAACGTATCTCTAGAAGACAGCACAACTTAGGACTTGTGCGGAGTGGAGCAAACCAGTTGAGAATAATGTTAGCCTTCAGACTGAGCAAAAATAAACAGTAGCCGAGAGTTTTATTACACCTATTATGCCTTTTGAATAAATGTGTCTTTTGAAAAGGTATTTTATTTGATGGCATCTACAGTAGAAGTTAAGTGTAGGTGTTCTGTCTGATGCAATGTTTTTTTCACAGCGAGACAAAGGAGATGAAGAAGAAACTGGATACAAAATCGGCCTCTTCTAACAAGTCAGGCTCGGAGAAGGGCAGGTGAGGCAACGTAACCGGCATCGGGGTCCAAAACATGCATCGCGTGACTTGGATCGCCTCATGTAGGCCGATGTTATAAATGATGTGCTTCAATAATATTGTCCTCATGTGATGTCAATTCAGATCACAGAAGGACGCGAACAAAGGTCAAACAGAGGACTTTGAACAGATGTCAAAAGAGGTAAGCGCACTTTTCTTTGTTTTTTTCTATTTCTCAAAGGCGATAGACCCACAGGCCGTTTAATCTGTTGTTTTGTGTCATTTTTGTTTCGGGCTTTCTGAACACGACACGTTTTCTGCAAACACAAGCATTAAGTAAACAGCAGTGATTATGAATGTTACTCATTTGTGTACCGGAGAGGGTAGTGTATGAGGGTAACCATGGCGACGGCCAATGAGGATGCAGCGTTTGAAGGAAGCGCTGAGGAGCATCAAGGTACCGGTGAACTCGGTAGCTTCGGTTTCTCAGAATGCCCAGACCGTGATTGATCGCCCGCACGTTCACCAGTTTGCCAAGATGCACGAGCTGCGATAAAGGTGACACCTTAGACAAACAGCCTTATTTTGCAGAGAGTGAGGAGTCGTCACATGTGCGATGAGTCGCTGAAGGTTCCGGTCATATTCTTCCACTTTTGTTCATTAAGATTCATCCTAATTGGATCCGTGTTGCTCACCAATCAGCTCAATGCACTCCTTTTGTTCCAATTTGAATTAATTCCACATCAAGGATTCAAGTCATTGTTTCAAAATTCAAATCTGCATCTAAAATACGTTACAGTACCGACGACGAAATTAAACGAAATCCTCGACTCTTTTGTGCGCGACCTGGGCCAGGCTCGTAGAATGGGTGCTGCGTATGAGAATGGATAGCGCCCCCTACGGATGGCTGCAGGTATCACCCCTGCACGGTTCTTTTGGGATGTGTCCAGAAAGCGATATTAAGTCACTGTGTGCTTGAACGTCCGCAGCTCCAGGAAAGTTACACGGCACGACAGCAGGCGCTGGAGAAGAAGCAGGCGGCCACAGTGGAGCAGATCAAACAACAGAACAACAAGGTACAGCTTCTCCACGACTTTCATATAAGCCTGGAGTCCAAGGTCTGGACTGACATCAGCACGCAGAAGTCACACCAGAGCTTGTGGGCGCGTTAATAAATCCAGCATCTGGTACATCAGATGTGTGCCTGTGCCTTTGCCATTCAGAGAATAACACCAACCTCTCAGAAATCTTCATGAAACATGGTGGCTGCTGTGCTGATGGGTGTTTTTTCAAAGGGATATCTGCCGTTCAGTCCTGGACTTTGGCTTTTAGCACATATATACTTATTTTTTATTTTATGCAACAGCTGACAACAGGGATAAATTTGAGATTTATGTCAGTTCATAAATGGATTAACTAATTAGAAATAAACAACTGTAAAGACTCCAGACGGCTAAGACCTTGACCAGAACAAGTGCTTAATGATAATGGTTGGATGGATGGATGGATGGATGGATGAATAGGTAGACTGACAGATAGAAGGATGAATGCAAGCAAAGCTATTTGTTTGACAGCAAATTTAAGAAGACAGTGTTTAGCATTGTTGTCTTGCAGCCTGAAAGTCTATGGCTCAGACCCTCCCTTCCGTGGTAGTTCCCTTTATGGAGGCACCTTTCCCGCTGCATGAATAGCTGAAGCTGCTTATCTAACTTTATATTCACCTGTAGACAAAACTTTCAGCTAAGAGTTAATTGTCGTTTCCTTTTTTCTTGTGTGTAACTGTCTTCCTGCCCTCTGACCCCTGCTGTCCCTTGGACCAAAGCTTAATGAGCAGGCCATGTTGGAGCACCAGAATAAGATGAGATCGCTGCCCAAAGAGGTGCATGACGCTGCCAACACCTGCATCGGAGAGCACTTCCCTGATGAGGTGGACCAGACTCCACCCGCCCAGGAAGAAGGGGGCGTCTTCGTAGGTTAGGCCCTAAACCTTGTTACTTTGAGCTGGAAGAAGTGAGCAGAGGAATCATACCGCCACCCTCCCGGTGTCCTTTTTGGCGGCAGCATTTTCTTCGTCTGTTCTCCTACCCAGTTATACTACTGTAGTTCCCATGCTTGGGCGTGGAGATCTCTCTCAGAGCTGAAATCTGGATGCTTACAGTTCCCTGGAGCAACAAGAACAGTAGCAGTAGAATCAGAAACTTGTTAACAGTTAAAACTGTTGGTTTCCAGCCTCAGTAATGGATTTATAATTGCACAAAATTTGCATCTGACATCAAAAAATTATAAGCGGTCTACATGTACTGACCTAGCATACCAAATCTGTGGGTTCTTTTATTTAAAAAAAAAAATCAGAAACTGCCATCAGCACCGACAGTCCCAGCATCACTGCGTGAGTGGTGTTTAAGGTGCAGTAAAGCGCGGTGAAAGAAGGGTTGCATCTCGAAGGAAGTCATCTTTCTTGCTAAAGAAGGGCCTCCTTTTCCCCAGAGCCGACACCGAGCTGAGATGATGACTCAGTCTGTCACATTTCAGCTTGACCCCTTGCGTAGAGCTTTAATAATTTTACTCCCCCACAGGCAGACTCTGAAATTATATTTTTTGTGTTGGACTAAAGAAGGAATCCATCTGCAGAGCTTTTGAGAGCTGAATGAATTGTTACGGGTTGACAGGACCCTTTGTCCATGGAAACTGTAAATGTTCAAAAAAGCCTTAATCCTGACAGCGCTCACACGGGAAAACCAGGCCTTGAATTTGAGTCTGTTTCAAATAACATTGGACTTGCTGAACTCTCATACTGTTTTCAAAATTCTACTGCTATGAAAATAACCACTATTAGACTAGGATGTTCTTGAACTGACGCATAGCACAGCCAGTTGTAGTCACATCAGACACACAGTGTGAACAGGTTATGGATCGGTTCTTAGTTTATTCTTAAGGCTGAAAAGCCTCGTGTGCTGTCTTGAGAAGAATGTACTGTACACCACTAGTGCCTGTGTTGCTCGAACCAGCCGTCCTGCTTTAACGTAGCTCCTCCAAACAAGATCACTGCAAAATGGTGTTAGTGGAAGAATTTCAGGTTTACAAGCTCTAAGCATGACCAGTACCGTGCTTTGTTTGGGAGAAGTTGCATGAAAAACACTGCATATTTAGTTTTTTGTATTCTTTCCTCCATTTCTGTTTTATTGTTCACATCATTATTTAAACTGACTGCTGTTTAATATGAAGTTTCACTTATACATTAGTAATTAGAAAAGTTTTTTACAGATATTGAGATGGGTAAAAATTGCACAGTGCAATGTGTGTAATCTGAAAACTCAAAATGGCATGCAAAAAAAATATATATTTAAAACACTAAGAGTGCATTGCTTGTATACAATGGCAAGGTTTATTTATTAAACTTGAACACCTCCGTGTCTACTGGTTTTAGGTAACATTGTTTTGTGAGAAGCGTGTAAATGTACAAATGTATTGTGTCATGCAGAATAAAATAAAATCCATACCATGCACTTTCCTTTGATTTCCACAACACTGGCCTGCTGCCAGCCTTAGACGAAACAATGGCTTATGTCAGTGGAAGAGCCATTTGCAGAAAACATGAAGTCGTAATTTGCTTAGCATGACTCCCATAATTGGACTATTATTGTTTTTTCTTTTTTTATTTAATAATGATGGGACCATGGGAGGTTTTCTCTATTGCCATGCGACCTTTGAAGAATCAAAGGCAAAGCTCATCCTTTCTTTCCTTGTCATGGGAGTTCTTGGCTCCGAAGGGCGAAAGCCCGCACCGGTCCAACAAATGGGAAGACCACAAAAAATGGAGGACAGCTACTGGAAGGAATTTCTTGGCCCATTTTGAATTTTCCGTATACCTGTGATATTGTTGTCCATTGTTCTCCCTAATACACGGTTTTGTCTTTGAAAGAACAGAAAGCTTTGTCACTGCCAGTGTGGCAGGTAGAGCACAACAACAATGGCAGTGGCGGGGGGTGGGGGTGGGGTTAGTTGCCAACAGGGGTTGCAGAGGTTTCTGTGAACGATGTGAATGAACAACCAGTTTGAATGACTCCATTTTGTACCCTGTAATCGCACCCTTACAGTAACATAAAAGTTGCAAGCTGCCCTCAAGAAGGATAGTGGTTTTTGATATACTTTATCATAACCCAGTAAACAAGTGTTTGTAATACAGCTGAATTTATTTCATACAATTTTAGCACGAGAGCAACTACAAAACAGCACGAACAGATAGGCAACAACCATCAGCAATACTGATAAATACACCGTAAAAAAAGAAAGCATTACAGGAGTGTCCTACAACTGATGCAGTACAGGAAGAATTTTTGCGGGAGGCCCACTCTTTCCTCGTGTGATAATATTAACAGTGGTCACAAAGGCATGTTTTGTGTGAGCAGATAGAAGTGTTGGCAGCTGGTCCTCCAGGTGGCCCCTTGAGGTGTGCAGGTCAGTATAACCCATGGCCAAAATCAATGGACTCCATACCGAACCTGCACCCCCAGCATCGCACTTACACAGGACCGAGCTCTGCTGTTGGCCCTCCCTGTCTACACAGAGCTCAGCTGAAGCCCCTTTACATATTCTCCACCCAACATTCAGAAAAGCAGGTGGTGCTTAAGTGCTGAACAGAGAGGCAGCAAGTGTGGCGGTCTACAGTTATTGCTGTTTTGCAGGAGGTAAAAAAGCAGCAATGGGGTATGGATAGAGGAGCTGGTGATGGATAACAAAGCAGGAGGGAAGTGAAGAAGGTCTTAGCATCAGTCTTGTTTCTCCTTGTTGCCTGTGTGTGTCCCTGTCAATCTCTATACCCGGTTGAAGCGGCCAGTCTTCTCGCACGCTACTGCCGATTACCGAGCAGCTTTGTGACGTGTGTCATTGCCCAGTCACTCATCAGCCGCCTCGGCACCGCGATGCGTGGGAACCCACCAAGCGCAGGAAGGGCCCTTGCCAACACCCACCAGTGCTTATTAAGAGCACTGCTTTCAAGCCACATGCTCCAGTGGGCGTGTTCACACCTGCACAAGGTAAACGTTACCAACAATGCTTGTCAGCAGACCCAAAAAAACCACCTGAGGCCGAGGAGCCTCAAGCGACATTAGGTTGGTCTGAGTCCTGTGTGTGTCGGATTACCTGTAGCTATGGTGCCCTCAAGTGATCTCCCTCCCACAGTCTGTTTAATATTCACTGTGTTGAAGTATTTAACTGTTAGTAAAATGAATGTTGACATGAGGCCTTGGGCATACAGGAATTCAGCGCTTTGTACGACACTTTGTACTGTGATCGAGGGAGGTAAATTCCTGTCCACCGTTGCTATGTACCTTCTAGAAGGACAGACACTGCTTCAAGCCTTGGTGAATGCCAACAAAAAACAAATGTATGTGAAAAGCCTGAAAAAGTTTCCTCCCATAGCTGGGCGTGCGCATACCCACCTGCAGTTTGGTCTTCGAGGAGACGTGTCGATCAGCTCTAACTTTGGATCAGATTCCAGCCTGCTGATGGAGACCAGTTGCACCAAGAGGAGGCCGGGAAGGCTGGGATGAGACTTGCTGAATCATCCCTCCCGCAAACCTCCTACAGACACATGGAATCAGATGGTGCTCCAGGGGGCCTCTTTCCCTGAAAATCAAACCTTCATCCTCTAGCCCTCCCCTTCATCCTCCTCTGCTCCTCAAGGCTCCTTCTACACCGCCTCTTGAATTTTAATGCATCCATGTTTGTGCGACCGCTCTGCCGGCCTGAGTGCTTCTTGTCAGGGCCGCCTAAGCGATTCATGCCCTGTTCCCCCGCCTCCCGGTGCCATCTGGAAATAGCGTTGCCTAGTAATTTCCCTGTAATGGCCAAACTCGGTTATTTTTAAAACCAGTCCAAATGGCTGAAAAGCAGGAGTGAAAGACTCGCTCTCAGTGAAAGCCTCGTTGCATTTACCTTTCACCTTTTCCTCTTACCTCCTACCTTCTTCTGGACAGGGAAGGGCAACACAGGAGTGGTGTCACCGAAAATATCAGACATCGCCAGTGATACAGATAACAGCAACACAGCGCTAACAATACTGGCGCTACTGTTAAGATGTTATGCCGATAATATGTAAATAATACTTAATTCACCATTATTTCTTCGGTGTTTGTGGGATGTGGTGACACAACTGGTAAACCTGCTGCCTTACAGAGCCTGAGCTGCTTGTTGGGTGTGGAATTTGAATCCCGAGTTTGCATGTTCTCTCCATGTCAGCACAGAGGAAGGCGATGGCAATGGATTCGTCTCGATCTTCCCGTCCTTCTTTTCTGTGTGCAGTTCCTGCTTGTGCTGGAATCCCTGCCGGCGCAGCATCTTAAAGGTACATTTTGCTCATTCAGTGCTCCCCATTTAGAGAGCTTTGTGTAAAGCACAGGAGAGAGCTGACGCCAGTACTTTACAAACCCTTATGAATGAACTGAGATAACATTTCAGATCCAGACAAAAAAACTCCTGCTCTAAGATTTCGGTTCCATTTTTATCTTTGGTGAAGTTGTGAAAGGCTAAGGATATTTATAATTTGCTCATTCCCTTGCCCAGAGTTTTTTTATGCCTCTATAGAGGCTTTCTAAACCAAGCAGAAACAACTTGGGCTTTTGAACAACGCCACTTGTGTGCTCCTCAAGAACGATGGAAGTACGCGTCTCGACTGGCATAGCAGGACTGCAGAGATGGGTTCGTGTCACAATTTGCACCATTTGTGAACAAGGCTGCTACTGAAACAGAGCAACGAAAATGACTTTTACGAAGATCCAAAGGCACGGAAGATGGCAAAGACGGAGGAGAGCCGGGAAAATGCAAGGTGATCCACACTATAAATGTCATTCATAACTACACACTGAAAGTGATTTAAAAGTGACATCAACTCTGCCTCTGCTGTAAAGCTCCTAAACATCTGGTAAAGTAATTTTTTTTGATAAATGCATAAAACCTACTGTTGTGATTTTTGCATACTTTCAAGCTGGCCTGGTGGTGTCAGGGTTTAACATATGGCCCTTGAGAAAATAATATTCAAGACACCACTGGATGCCGCTGTTAGATGGACTCCTGCTGGATATGAAGTGGTACATTTCAGTTGCAGCTTTTGTGATGTATTTGTCAAGAAGAAACTTTAAACCACAGGTTCTGGGGAAAGGTGTCCTTTTATTGTGTTTTAATGTCAGTGGTTACAAATGCTACGACTTCAAAATACTGCTTTGGATCAAATGATAATTATGTCCATCATACACTTCAAGTCTGCATAAGGATCTTCTCGGATTAGCTTATTAGAATGTTCATGCTCATGTCTCCACCTGTATATTGTTGTGACCCCACGCTGCTCATAACGGAGGGTAATGCTTTGTTTCAGTTAAAACAAACAAACTGTAGATGTGCTGCATCTGTCACGCTGCTGTGCAGGTCAGCAATAAGCACAGTACGTGGGGGGGGTGTCTGAATCGTATAATACTCTGTGCCCCTTGTCTTTTAACTGCCACTTGCAAAAGAATATTAGTAACCGCAAAGGATCTGAGTGCTTTTCAAAGACGTAGGGAGAAGTATCAGTGCTATAAAGGAGCCGAAACTCCAACAAACTGCACTTGTGTTAAATCGGCCTGTACCGACATTGTTTAATCCAAATGGAGTTATGTTTCCTTTTTCCTTCCGTGGTCCCCTGACAGATCGCTTTCCAGTTGCGTCACTCATTTTAATTTTCCTAAAAACAATTTGGCATGCCCCCCGCGGGATTAACCCAGAAACAGCGGCTATGCCTTCGTGAACCTTTGCCTTTTGCTGTAAGTAAATTGTCCCTAAACAGTCTGATAGTTACCGCTGCCAAAAAACTGGAAAACGTACGTGAAGACAAGCGTGTGAAAATAAACATCACTTATGAATGGTACTTGTTTTTTTTTCCCCCTGCAGAATGACATCAAACGCAACACTTTTAACTTGTCTTGCTGACAAACAAGACAATGAAACAAGTGCTATTTTTGGTGCAGCAGGGTTAACGTGATTTTAGCGGTAAAAAAAATCTAACACAGTGTTTTCTGTTCTAATTATACTCATAAGCCATAGCTGTGTGTGAAATATATCAGCTAATAAGGAATTTTTTTATTATTATTTGCTGGTAAGTGTTTCACTGTGCAGATTAAAAGCAAGGTCGGTGTTTCCTGCAGTTCTTCAAACCACATAACTGAAGTAGACGTAATGCGGGTGTTCTGAAACACCTCACATGACACATTATCATTCATCAAGGGACTTCTTGCCAGGTACATCCCTGGTCTTGGCACGAAGCTTGTTCACCTGAGACTCTGCAATGTCAGCCCTTTCCTGGGCTTCTTCTAACTCGTGCTGAAGCTTGCGGAATTTGGCCAGGTTGGTGTTGGCCAGCTCCTCTGCTTCCTCTGTTGCTCTTTTGTAAGACTTGACCTTTAGCTGCAGCTTTTCCACCAGGTCCTGCAGACGACTCATATTCTTACGGTCCTCTTCAGTCTGGTAGGTGAGCTCCTTGATGCGTCTCTCATACTTGCGGACTCCCTTTATAGACTCAACACTGCGTTTCTGCTCCGCTTCCAACTCATTTTCCAACTCTCGTACTCGCGTTTCCAGTTTCTGAACTTGCTTCTTTCCTCCTTTCATAGCGATCTGCTCTGCTTCATCCAGGCGGTGCTGCAAGTCCTTGATAGTCTGCTCCATGTTCTTCTTCATGCGTTCCAAGTGAGCACTGGTGTCTTGCTCTTTCTTCAGCTCCTCTGCCATCATGGCTGCATCTGTGATGGCTTTCTTTGCTTTCTCTTCTGCATTTCGGTTCTCCTGCACTGCCTCCTCCACCTCGTTCTGTAACTGCAGAAGGTCTCCTTCCATTTTCTTTTTCTGGTTGATCAAGCTAGTGTTCTGAGAATGAAGGAGCTGCATTCTTTCTGTGGCCTCAGTGAGTTCCTGTTCAGCCAGTTTGCGTCCTCTTTCAGTCTGCTCCACTATGGCACGCAGCTCCTCCAGTTCTGCTTGTATGAGGTTGTTCCTACGTTCCAGAATACCAGTGTTTTCTTTCAGCTCCTCATTAGCTCGCAGCGAGTCGTCCATTTGCAACTGCATATCTTTCAAGTACCCTTGAACAATTTTGAGCTGCTTTTGAGCATCAGCTGCTTGCCTGTTAGCTTGGCTCAGCTGTATCTCCATTTCGTTGAGGTCACCCTCCATTTTCTTCTTGATTCTCAAGGCCTCATTGCGGCTCCTGGTTTCAGACTCAAGAGATGTTTGCAAAGATTCTACCATTCGCTGGTAGTTCCTTTTGACTTGTTCCGTTTCCTCGTCCTTCTCAGATAATTTGCGTTCAAGGTCTGCCTTTACCTGATTGAACTCCAGTTGAACACGAAGGATCTTGCTCTCCTCATGCTCCAGAGAGGCCTCAGCCTCCTCAAGGGCTGACTGCAGCTCAGCCTTCTCTTGTTCTAGCTGCTTCCTAACCTTCTCCAACTCATGAACACTTTTCCCTCCTTCTCCAAGCTGGTCAGTGAGGTCAGAGATCTCCTCTTGTAAGTTCTTGTTTTCTCTTTTTGTTGTTTCTAGCTGGTCCAGTGCTTCCTCATATGCATTCTTCAGTTTGAAGAGCTCAGTGCTGAGGGTGCGTGCTTCCTTTTGAGATGCTTCCAGCTCACACTGTGACTCTTCATACTTCTGCTTCCATTCTGCCATAACCTTGTCAAAAGCCCGCTGTTTCTTGTCAAGGGCTGCAGACGCTGCATTTGATCGCTCGAGGTCTAGCATGAGGTCTTCAATTTCATTTTGCAGGCGATGCTTGGTCTTCTCAAGGGAGGAACACTTGGCGTTCACTGCTTCAACAGCTTCTTCAGCCTCTTGCAACCTCTGAACCAGCTTTTTCTTAGCTTCCTCAAGTTCCTCAGTTCTCTGAATGCCATCCGTTTCATACTTGGTCCTCCATGTGGCTACTTCACTATTAGCCTTAGACAAGGCCCTCTGCAGCTCTGCCTTTGCCTCCTGCTCCTCTTCATATTGTTCCCTGAGGAGATCACAGTCATGGCGAGCTGACTGTATGGCATGTGCTAATGCATTCTTGGCTTTCACCTCTTCCTCAAGCTGTCTGCGCAGGTCCTCAAGCTGCTGGGTTGAGGAACCTTTCACTCGCGTGAGCTGAGAAATCAGGCACTCTTTCTCCTCAATTTGACGGCTCAGCTCGCCATTTTCTGTGAGCAGTTTTGCCCTTTGTGTGGTGACATCAATAAGTGCTCGCTGATTTTCTTCAGACTTGGCTTTAAACTCATTTATCTGGTCCTCTAGAGTGCGACACATCTTCTCTAGGTTGTTTTTGGACTTCACCATGGTCTCCATGTTGGAGGCTAAGTCATCCAACTCCAACCTCAGCTCACCTTTCTCTTTCTCTAGTTTCTGTTTGACACGCTGGAGGTTGTCAATCTGCTCTCCAAGTTCAGCCACACTATCTGAATGCTTTTTTCGCAGAGTAGCTGCAGTGGCTTCATGTTGCAGGGTGGCCTCCTCTAAGTCTCTGCGTAACTTCTGAAACTCTGCCTCACGTTTTTTATTAAGCTCCACTTGAGCCGATGTTGCACCTCCTGCTTCTTCAAGACGTTCACTGATCTCTTCTAGTTCACGGGAAAGATCAGCCCGCTGCTTCTCTACTTTGGCACGTGCTGCTCGCTCTGCATCCAGTTCCTCCTCCAGCTCCTCAATGCGCGCTTGGTTCTCTTTCAGTTTTTTCTGTAACTGCACATTTACAGCCTGTTCATCCTCAATTTTGCTGTTCAGCTTGTTGATTTCAAAGTCTTTTTTCTTAAGTTTTTCTTCAAGTTGCTGCTTGTCATTTTCCAAATCCATCACATTTTCTTGAGTGAGTTTAAGATCCCCCTCAAGCTTCCTCTTAGTACGTTCAAGGTCCATCCTGACCTTTTTTTCTTGTTCCAATGAGCCTTCAAGGTCATCTACCTGCTGCTCAAGTTTAGCTTTAGCCTTAGTCAATGAGTTAACCTTGTCTTCTTCACTTTGAAGATCATCCAGAGTTTGCTGCTGTGCCTCTTGCAAAGCTTTCTTCTCTTTTGTCAGCTTCATAATATTCTCATCTTGAGAGGCCATCTCCTCGATTAGGTTTTTCACCTTGTTCTCTATGGCGTGTTTCTCCTTCTCAACCTTCGCTAGTGTTAGTTCCAGGTCATCAATGTCCTTCTTTAGTTCAGCACACTCATCCTCCAGCTTACGTTTCTTGGCTGTGAGGTCTGCATTCATCTCCTCCTCTTCCTCCATTCGCTCCATGATTTCCTTTACTTTTGCCTCCAGCTGAATTTTACTTTTAATCAGCTGTTCACAGCGCTCTTCTGCATCAGTAAGTGTATCCTGTTCAGACTGCAGTTGGAGGAGCAAATCATTTTTTTCCTGCAGAAGTGACACCATCTTCTCTTCAAGCTCTTTTCTTCTGCTCTCAGATTTATCTAGGGCCTCTTTCAGCTTGTTGAACTCATCCTTCATGTTGGCCATCTCTTTCTCAGACTCAGCACTCTTCAGCAGTGGCTTTATCTTGAAATACAGTTTCATCCAGGGCCAGTTTTTCACACCCAGGAAAGAGCGAAGGTTCCACTGGATAACCATCAGCGCATCCCTGCGTTCCACAAGTTTCTTGAACTCGGCCCTCATGAGCAGAGCACGAGAGTTGGCCTGGATCCTTGTAATGATGCGAGCAAGTTGCTCGTCTCTCATCTCCTCTAGGATACCCAGCAGTCCAGCTTTAAAAAAGACCTTAGTGTTCCCAAAACGGTACTGAGTGTGATCAATGTCAAGAGAAGCAAGAAGCTTCTCTGTGCACTTTTTACTGTCAATAAACTGACCCTCCGGTATGGCCGAAGCATTCAAGATGCGATATCTCTGTTTGAAGTCTCCATAAAGTACTCTATTGGGAAAACCTTTTCTACAAATTCGAATACCCTCCAGTACACCATTGCACCGTAGCTGGTGCATCACAAGACAGTTTTCCATGATTCCCGGTGTCTTGCTTTCATTAGGTATAATACAACGCACAAAATGAGGGTGAGTGGTCTTCAGGTTGGTCATCAACTTGTTTAGATTTTCCCTATGTAGTGCCGACACAGTCTGAAATGAGGAGCCTTTCTTCTTTCCCCCTTTGCTTGACTTCTCTGCCCCATCAGCTGCTGCATAGCTGGAGAATAGATAACTGAGGAGTTTGACAGAGGACTTCTGATAAAGCCCCACCACAGTTTCATTTAGTGGGTCCTTGTTCTTCACCAGCCAGCCTGTGATGTTGTAATCAACAGTGCCTGCATAGTGCATAAGAGCAAAGTGTGCCTCTGGACCCCCTTTCACTATACGTGGTTTTTGGAATATACTTGACTTTCCCAAATGGTTGTCATAGAGTTTTGATTTGAATGTTTGATCTGTGGCCTTTGGAAACATGCACTCCTCCTCTAGAATAGACATGATCCCAAGAGGTTTTTCAATGAGTTCGATACAGGCCTGCAAGTCCATGCCGAAATCGATGAATTCCCAGTCAATGCCCTCTTTTTTGTATTCTTCTTGCTCCAGCACAAACATGTGATGGTTGAAAAACTGTTGCAGCTTTTCGTTGGTGAAGTTGATGCAGAGCTGTTCAAAGCTGTTAAAGTCAAAGATCTCAAATCCAGCAATGTCCAGTACTCCAATGAAATACTGACGTTGCTGTTTTGTCTCAAGAGACTGGTTGATTCTGACTACCATCCAGCTGAACATCTTCTCGTACACCGACTTGGCCAGTGCACCAAGAGAGTAGTAGACTTGTGACACACTTTGACCCTTGGTGACATACTCGTTGCCAACCTTGACCCTGGGGTGACAAAGACCTTTCACTAAGTCAGCTGAATTTAGTCCCATCAGGTACGCTGACTTGTCAGCAGACTCTGTGCCATCAGGCTCTGCCTGCTCTTCACGCTGCTTCTGTTTGAACTTCATGTTTCCATAGTGCATGATTGCTCCTGTCAGCTTGTAGACACCCATTTTCTCCTCTGCAGTGAAGCCCAGCACGTCAAAGGCACTGTCAGTAGCAACCAGTTCCTCTGAGTCATCAATGGATGCCACTGCGACTTCTCCTTGGGAGACGTAGGCATAGTCATAAGGGTTGTTGGTGATTAGCAGCATGTCCAAGAGTTCTGGCTTTTTGTTGGACAAAATTTGGTAAAATATGTGGTAGTTCCTCTCTGCTTTTAGCTGAAAGGTAACCCGAGATTTCTCCAGCAGGTATGTCTCGATGTCAGCAGAGGACAGTTTACCACTCACTCCAAAGTGTATGCGGATGAATTTCCCAAAACGAGAGGAATTATCATTCCGCACAGTCTTGGCATTGCCAAAAGCCTCCAAAGCAGGGTTAGCTTGGATAATCTGGTCCTCCAGTGTGCCTTTGCTTGTATCTTTCTTACCTCCACTGCCAACAGCAGCGATACTAGCAAAATATTGGATGACTCTTTTGGTGTTCACTGTCTTCCCTGCCCCAGATTCTCCGGTAATCAGGATGGACTGGTTTTCTCGGTCAGTAAGCATGTACTGATAGGCATTATCAGAAATGGAGAAGATATGTGGGGGGGCTTCTGATCTCTTCTTCCCCCGGTAGGCAGTGACAACCTCCTGATCGTACACTGGTAGCCACTTATAGGGATTCACAGTAACGCAGAACAGCCCCGAGTAGGTGTAAATCATCCAGGCTGCATAACGCTCTTTGAGGTTAAACAGCACGGCAGGCTCATGGAGGAAAGTCAGCATCGCCATATCTTCAATTTTGTCGAACTTTGGTGGGTTCTGAGGATGCACGTCTGCCTCTTTGACTGTCACAGTGGTCCCATCCTCCCTTTTCACCGTCACCTTTCCTCCATCTTTACTGATGATCGTTCCTTTGACATATTCAACCTTCTCATCCACCACAAAGCACTCTGTCTTGATGTCAAAAGGCCTGGTCTGAGCTTCAAGACGCTCCTTTTCGGATTTTCTCAGGTAAGGAGCGGCTTTTCCAAACTCAGCCATAAGAGCATCACCCATCTTAGAACTGTAAATAGGAGCACAAAGTCAACAGACTGTTACTAGACACAATGCAGCTTGGTGTGAGCAACCTGTCTACTACTGCACTGCTTTATAAAGGCAAGCAAATGCCAAATTAGGAGGCTGCAGAGGACCTGAGAGGCTGAAACTATCTTCAGAGATTATGAAGTATGGTTCGTACTAATGTCCATTTAAGGATACGTAACACTTCTTTCTTTATCTCCCTAGACCAATTTACATCCCTTGCATTCCCTAATCTCATGCACTTCCACAAGTACATACATACAAACACACTTTAATGACATCCTTTAAACATCATGTTTAAAAAAGATGCTCTTAGACATGTAAACTTGCAGACGGAAACAGTTCCAAGCTTTGATTCATAAAGACATATTTTTTGGGAGTAAATATAGAACTGAAACTTTGAGCCTTAGGCTTTATCGGGGAGCTGTCAGGAAGGTGGCACTAACACCCCCGCCTCCTCCAGCCATGAGGACTGTAAGTTTATCCTGCTCTTCACCATGGTGTCCATATATCCCAGCCAGAGCTTATTTTTTGAGTACATCACAAAAAAAGGCATTTTTTTGCAATTAGCCAGAATTAAACCTCGAGGTGAATGAAGTATTTCTGTACCTATTGATAAGAACATTTAGAAAAATAAAAAATGTTTTTTCTTAGTTCTCTTTGGGAAATTAATCCATTCTGATTGAGACTGACAGCACATTTTGCATTCATTGACCACACATATTGCACAGTATTGTACTTCTTAAATGCATTTTCAGTCTACCTTATAATATCTGTAGTGCTCTACTGTCCAGATAGACACAGTGGCCTCTTCATTTTCTCACTACATGTTGCCAGATCATGTAGACATGAAAGAAATACAGCTGAGCCCATAAATAAAGACTGTGAAGGGGTGACTTAGCAGTCTCCTGGTTTCTGTTTTCTCCTTTAGGTTTATCATGGAGAAAAAAACAAATGCAGTTAGGTTCACCACTGAACACCTGCACACAGACATATTAGAAGAGCAGCTCTCGGTCATCATGTTTGCAGGTCTTTAAAGTTTTATGAACAGAATTCATTTATGTCTCTGTTTGTCCCAGCACAACAGAAGCTAATCTATAGTAGGTGCATTGTATGCACCTTTCATTTTATTATACACATTATATACTTTTTGAATGGGATTTGGAGTGGCAGAAAAATGCAACCGGACAATGAGAAATGGTTTTCAATATCTGAACAATTATTTTAATATTCTAGTTAAGGAAAAATGCCTCAGATTCCTTCTTAATTAATCAGAAAATGCGGTTCATAAAGGTAATCTGTAATTCACAAAAGCCCTTCAGCAATGTGAAACTCTGCTGCATATGAATCATGAGCGTGTAGTAGTTATATCACTATTGTCAATGTTTTTCATTAACTGCGGTCTGATTAATTTTCCAACAAGTTTACCCCGAAGGTCTGTGGTCCAACCAGCCAATTGCAAACTCACGTGCTTCTCAAGCGCTTCCCGCCTTGTAGGATTTTGGTCTCAGTCCAGGCTGTGACTCACGTGGACCGACATATCGATCCACCCACAACAGTCCTGTTTCACTGGCTGTTGATTTAGCTGTTTTTCACTCGTGCTGCCTGATGTCATTCTGTTAGACAAAAGTCGACAAAAATAACTTTTTTTCAGCATTAATTTTAAAGCGCCGGACGTGCCGGTAATATTAGTTTTCGTGCCGTATCAATAAGGAAAAGTTTTTAATTTCCTTGGTGATCAGGTAAGATTTCTGAACAGAACCTTCAGCAACCTAGAGAGGGAGGGGATCCTAGAGGGGCTGCATCTCTGCCAGTTTACGGATATAGGCTCAGCACTGGGGAAAAGTGTCTGGTCTGGTCTGCGAGCCGTCCAAAGCAAAGCAGTACATACATATTTCCAGTTTCTCATAAAACATTTATACTTGGAAAAAAACTGACAGTTTAGTCATTTTCAACAGTTATTACGGTGCACGTGCAGTGTTGCTGTTGCGTTCTGTCTTCCACTGGGCTGTGGTTAACATCATAGGGTTGCTTTACAAATAGATTTGCACAACTGCTTAAGAGTTTATGAGAAGCCCCCCGCCCCCCCAGTATCATTGTCTTCAAATTATAATATCTTTCTTAAGTTTCTCTGCTCTGCTGCATGGAATAGAAATAGAGGACACCAGAAATACCTGGTGTCCTCAACATGGCAGTTTACTGGGTTCACAGCAACTGGAGTGCTGACCGTGACAATGAGGGTGACATAACAGCCCATAATGTCCCATACATTTACACACTTCATATGCTCTCTCTGCTCAAGGGCTTTTGTGTGCCATGATAACAAAAGCATATTATCACAAAGTGACACCACAGCCTGCAATTTGTTGCCTGAGCCTTTGTGAACTTCTTTGGTCCCGTGCCCTGTAATATCTCCACCATGTCCTTTGCACAACATGTTTGAAAGTCAATCCAGATAACATGTCTTCTCTCAAGGCAAACACGGACCATGGATTGAGGGGAATGTGTAAAGAGAATCTGGTTTGTCTCTTTTAAAATGTGTGTATACAGTGCCTTCAGAAAGTATTCAGTCTCAACTTGTTGCAGTTTACATTTACTCCAGAATGGACTGAACTGATTCTTTTTTGCCGTTGATCAACACGCATCACTGCTTGGTGGCAAGGTGAAAATCAGTTTTTAGACCCCCCCCCCACAAATTTATTGAAAATAAAAAACATAAATCTCACATTTAGATAAGTATCCAGAGCTTCTGCTATGACACATCAGTTGCATTTCTTGTATCACCTTTGAGAAATTGTTTGTAGTTCACCTATGGCCAATTCACTTGACTAGACATGATTTAAAAAAGTGAGGACTTGCAAGGAACTCCCTGTAGGCCTCAGAGACGGAATCATGTGAATGCATGGAAAACGGTACGAAAAATTGGCAATGCGTCATGGGTTCTCAGAAGCACAGTAGCATCCATCATTTTCGAGGGAAAGAACTTTGGAAACTCCAAGACTACTTTTGGAGCTCACTGTTTAGCTATTTTGGGTATTTGAGAAGAAACGAATTGGTCAGGGCGATAAGCAAGAACCCAGTGGCCATTTTAACAAAGCTCTGTACATATGCCTTGAAATGCCAAAAAATACTCCAAAAATCAAGGACAAATGAAACAGGACACACACCTTAAAAATAAAACATTACAAAGTTCTTGTTCCTCGATATCTTCCGTAACCCCTGTGTCTGCCCGATAATAAGGGGCCAACTCACTAGATTCAGTCTGAGCTGTAATGTCTGGTTGTCTTGCGTTCATCAAAGAGATAGCTGATATTAGACCTTCCAAGTTCTGATAGAAAATGTAAGCCCTCAATTACCAGCTGGTGATGATATAGATGCCAGAGGTCATAATTACAGGACGCTTGAGCTTAAAGGGTTTCCCCACCCCACCCCCAAGGCAGAATAGCCCGTCCATGGAGTGAGCAGCAAGGCAGCTGGTTGTCATTGTGATAGATGGGCCAACGTGGATTGCTGAGCTCTACTTCCGAAGGCCTGGAGCTCCTTGAGCCAGCCTCTCTGAAATCCTCACAAGTGGGGATGGCAGGTGTCGGGAGGCACATAGCAATGCACATCACTTAAGCACTTCAGCACACTGCCGTACTGTGTGTATTAGGTCTTTGTCCTTTACATTCCTGATCCTGAGACCCTGATTTCAAACCCTGGTGGCAAGACATTCCCTTCTAACCACTATCTCTGCATGACGCTAAGGGTAATTTTTGGTGTGCAGACACATGTATTTAGAATAAACCTTTTTAATGAAAATATCCAGATATGTATGGTCTCTATCAGTTTTACTTTTGGAGGTGGCATAACTGGTTAACAAAACCATCCATTCAGCTGCACTAAACTCCTAGGATCACAGAATGCAAAATCACTGCTGAATCCCAGATGTTAAGTCAAATTAAGTCGAATGTTAAGTGTTTTGTTGGTTCAAAACACAAAATAGAAACAGTTAGGGTATTTAGAAAGCAGATGAACATGGCAAAAGCTGTAGGCCTGCTAGGCTCAAAGGTTTTGTACTGTGTACAGCCGGGGGAGCTGCAGCTAGTAACAAAAGGCCTACAGGCTTGTAGATGTGGTACTATCATGCTGCTCTGCTCAGCTTTTCAAATCTCATTCCTGCATAAACTTTATATTGTGATAATTAGAGTTCCTAGAAAAATGACTAGCTAGTGATATATATATATATATATATATTTTTTTTTTTTTTTTGCAAGAGATAAGTGTCTTAGGAATCAGAGAATGGAGGATAACCGCTTTCAAGTGGCTGCTCTGAAACACGGCTTTTTTGGTCCATTTAATACTGGCTGCTGCAGGATGAGTTACACGGATGCTTGAGCTGTCATTGCCCTGCACACAGGAACATATGTCACCGCTCACAGATACACTAGTTCTCATGTCGTTGGCCATTTACTAAAGGGCATCTTGATAAAGGTTAAGCCACACTGAAGCAATTCAAGAGGCACAGTCTAAAAAATGTATCCTTTTATGTAAACAACATTTGTAATGTCCATGTTAGTATGCAAAAGAGAAGCCACTCCTGCCAGGTTCTGGTACTTCTGTAAATATCTGGCAGAAGGACTTAGAGCTTGCAGCCATGTGCTGAAAATGACATGCTCAATTCCACATGGCAATGAAAATAAAGCTATAAAACATCGCACTGGGTTGGCTGAGACTCTAAACAGGTGGGTATCACTGCCCTCTACCATTTATATCTCTCATTAAAAACATACACTTTGGACCATTAATGTAATTCAAACAGAGTCCTTTGTGATCCAGGGAAAAGGGATAAATCTGTTTCTCTTTCGCTCGAGTCAAGATGGTGCTCACGAGTAGGGCTTACATGGCGTGATGTGTATTATGTATCATTGCTACAGGGTAATTCACTCTATGCAGGTGCTTCTGCAGTAAGTGGCTGTTTTGCAGTGGAAAGTACTGGAGGACATGTCCCGCATTGCCTCCAGAGGCTCAAGCTCATCACCTGCAGATGTGCCCTCACCCAGCAGTCTCCTGTGGCTTCCAGTGAGGTGTCAGCTCTACATCAGATTCCCAATTAGCCTTTCCAAGAGGCTACCAGGTAGGTAATTCCCAGGAACTAACATGGGACGCATGCCTCTGTGGTTTGACATATTTTTGCGTAGTCAGCTGTTTCCACAGCTACCAGTGGAAGTTCATTCAGAAAACAGGTCCCTCTCACAACAAGTCTGCATGCTTCTCAAAGTATTTCCATGGTGAGACTATGAAACGTCTGTCCAGGGTTCATTCACATCTCTGGTTGTCTCCCCTTCATGACTTTTTTTAATGCCCCATTCTCTGAATTGCTTTGTGTCAATTAAGGCACATAACCAGCCTCCCTCTTTTTCTGGCCGGTTCAAAAATGGGATCCGGTCTGCAAGCCTTGTTATCTCTTCGGGAGCTGAATGTCAGTGACAGATTCTCAGAGACAGCAGATAACCTTTTATTCCCAGTGAGGCGAGATTGAAATTCTTTCTAGGACACAATTTAGGGCAGGGCCGTAGCTTTTCTTTAATAATGTTAACCATTCTCTGTCTGATGTTACAAAGGCCTTTTCCGTTTTGTTTGAATGACATCAAGGGGAAAAACCTGTCTTAACTGCCAGTGACTGCCTCTGTACATGTAAGAGTAATCACCAGCTTTATCACTGTATCCAAAATAGCATCCGGAAGAGGACCTAGAAGCACTGCGAAGTGAAAGCTGTCCTGTGGCTCCGATTATCTCGTTCCAGCAAAAGCAAGCGAGCTGGTGCCAGCAGACAGACAGCAGAGTTGCAAGAGGTCTTGCTGGACTCTATTTATGGAAATGTGGCCATCTGAAATAGGCCCGTGAGTCCTTCACTGGAATACAAGATAACCCCTCTCGTCTCAGGTCTTTTAATTTCTGAATTTAGAAGTGGCATCTTCTCCGAAACAGTTTTTCTTGTGTCATACACAGACATACCTCAAGATATCCCCATTCGAGTTACGAATAATCAGCTTTGCAAAGAATATCCTTTAATTTCCCAGCTTCGGCTTACGGGGCCTTTCTTTGCATTTCCAAGAACTGAATTTGAATTTTGAACTTTTGCACTCTTTTGGACTAGCAAAACTTTTGTCACCTCGTCTGACTCTTGTCTGAATTGAGGGCTCAATTTAAACATAAATACTGAGTGTCTGGATGGTGTGTGGAGAGGATGTAGCGATCCTAAAAAGCAGTCTCAGTCAGTATGCAACAGACAGCACAGAACTGACAACAAAGAAACACACATGAACCACATGAAACCTCCTGTCCACAGCTGCTCGCACTGAACAGACACATCTCGCCACGAGCAGGGCGGCAAACTTAGAATAAACACTTGCAAGAATCTGTCGGAACATTTCAGAATCACTAAACTTAGTCAACTACGTACAAATACAGTGGTAGTGCAGGGAGCTACAAGGAGACAGATTTACATTTTTCCCTATCACCATACAATATATTTTGTATGTTTTGTTTGGAATTGTTTGTTAAGTGTAGAAGACCTGATAGCTACGAAAGAGCTGGATGACCGCAGGTCAACAGACATACAGTATTATAAATAAATTCTTGAGGAGAAACTTCCTTGTGATAATTCATGTTATCTACTGAAGTAACTGTGCTATTTGGTGATATTTCGGGATACATGGATGCTGCATGGGTGCTGCAGCTAAATCCTGTGGCTGAGTGAGCTTTCTTATTTTTATATTTTCGTGAAGATATAATGTGGTAAATGAGATATAGTTTGGTGAAACAAGAGTGAAGTTGTTTACCTGGGAGTTATCCGCAGATACCTACAGACCTGCCATTACGCCATGGTGACTGGGTCCAGGGGGATCATGAGCACTACAGTCAACAGAGAGGATCAGGGCAGGTGCACAGGTTGTCCTGGGACTCAACACCAAGTCACCACTTGAAAGGTTGCCGGGATCTCTTCGGTGATGAGCTTTATTAGATTATACAATTGTCTGACTTTTGTGACAAGGCAAAATTGGGTAGAGAAAAGAATACGTTCGGATCAATGTGACCTGAGTGACGGTGTCTTCATTATATGAAAAAAAAACCGCCGCACAAATCAGTGACAATTGTTCAACAGTGATTTTTCGTTAGCACAAAAAGGGAGCAAAGGTAGGTAGTGGGGTGGCTTCCAGCTGAAAAGCAGGAGGCAGATACTCAGCCTTTGTATGTATTGAACATGCAGTACATGTACTGTACTGTGCAAAAGTGTTAGGCATGCAACTTCAATGTGTGTTGAGAAGTACAGGTAGATTCTTATCTACCATCAGGGAGGTTTCTGGTTGGTCCCAAATTCATTCTGCAGCCTGAGACTGACCTCAAACACCCAATCTCAGTCATACACAACTATCTTCAGCAAAAAGAAGGAATCCTGCAACAGATGGTATGGTCCCCACAGAGCCATACTCTCTGGCAACTCTATCAATATTATTATTTGTCACTTAGCTGGCACCTCTAATCCAGGCTACATGCAGATTTTACCCATTTAGTTATTAATATTTTGTTTTATCATTATTATTTTATTTACTATTTAGTTTTTGTTGCAGCGTTAGTAGCAGTGCAAGATAAACCAGCAACATTTACAAGACTAGGTCCTTAACTGCTGCTCTACCTGCTGTTCTAGTGAGTGAGTCTGGTTTGTGTACTACCTGGTGCTGGTTGTGTGCTTGGGGGCTCTGTTTTCTCCACCGCTGGCCCAGAGTTGGGAGGAAGGGGCATCTCATAGGGGGATAAATACACCTCAGGCTGCACAGAGGATCACAGCTTGAGATAAATCACTGCTACACATCATTAATAAGTATTCATGGCTTTATTTTTGGAACCATCTTCGCTTTATAGCATTTTTCCCACAGGTGCCTAAGACTTTTGCACACTACTGTATATGGAAAGACATCACTTGGGTTCTTCTTAAGGCAGCTTTCTGTATAATGTACAGTGTGCACATAAAACACCAAGAGGATGAACTGTCCTTCTTAAAATAAACTGCACCCTTTTGTGTCAAGATGAAGACATGGGCCTTCAATAAATATTTGTATGAAAGCACACAACCTTCACACTTTCTGTTTATTATATTGCATAATATAATAAATATGAACTTTAATGACCTTCCAGCTGTACAAATAAGCATTAATTCATGCATTGTCAACAGCCACTTGTCAAAGGCAGTATCATGGTGGCACCCCCATCCCTAGAGGCACAGGGTATGAGGCAGGGTCTGCCCTGGATGGGATGCCAGCCTGTCGCAGGGAAATCACACACAGTCATTCACGCACTTATACATACACACACTAAAGGCAATTCAGAGTCACCAGTTCACGTGAAACGCATCTATCTGGATTGTGGGAGGAAATCTGAGAGCCTGGAGGAAACCTAGATGAACGTGAGAAGAACATGTACTCAGACTGAACCATATTTGAAGCCACGGGACAGAAGCAGTGAGGCACCAGTTGTACCTGCTGCACCACCAAAAAAACCATTCATTCCTTCGCCCTCAACTGTCACTGTGCCAGCCTTCAAGAAAAAACAGGCTAGTCTTCAGTGGGGCCTAGGTGTTAATATGTGAATCTGTTTCGGAAAGAATCTCCGAGGAGCAGAATGAAACTCTCTCAGAGGATGAATACATGAAGCAAGGTGTCCTGCACCAGTTGGAAACCCGTAATTAAGTCAGTCTCCCTGCGGGTGCTTTTCCTCTCACCTGTTCTGTGCCATGGACTTTGGCACTGTTTTGTTCTCGCTGGGTTTTATATTAGCAATTAATGTTAGAAAAAAAGGAAAAAGAAAAAAATACTAAACTTGCGGTGCCAGAAGATCCTGTTTGAGCACCGACAATGTGCTTCAGGGCGGTGATGACGGTGATGTTTTACTCTCAGCTCACATGTCTCGCCACATGTTGTTAAAGCTTTAAAGCTGGATTTTGTGCGATCAGTAGTGAACGTGCACAGCGCTAATAAGCACTGACTCATAACTGAAAGCCATGCAGTCTTATTACTAAAACAAATTACTGAACCACAGGTGAACGCAAACCTTTAATGCGAGAAGGTAGCATGCAGTGTTTTTTCGGTGTCTGACTAAAGAAAAGGCTGATCTTATTCCGCGTGACCTACAAACATTAAAAAATGCATTTAATCTAATGGATGTTAAACGGAGCCATTGAAGAAGAGCTTCTTCTTCAGATGAGTTCCACACTCTGAGCAGGGCCAGAACCCTAAGTCATGCTCCTTGAGACTAACTGTCTGCAAGGCCACTGAACTTCATGAACATTTTCCCAGAACACTCTCTCTCAGTGCCTCGTGAGTTGCAGATAGTCTGCTATGTCCAAACTACTCCCCTCCACATGTGGGAAAATTTGGCACTCAGCAAACAGCTTTGGTTGCTGAATTAATAAGATCATTGAGACCTGTGGCAGGAACTGAGCAGGTGTGTCCTGCACAGGAGGCCGGGAGAATTGCTGGGTGGTGAGTATGTGGGCCCACCATGATGCCATATGGAGCTTTATCTCCATGTGCCTGACCACCACTTAGCACTCCAAGGGGGTGGGATAATGAAGACACACAGGTGGTCAGTTAATAAAGGCCCTGAAATCTGCTTCATTGCCAATCTAACAGTGCTTTATCAGGCTTCCCAAAAATGACTGTTTGCATTTTTTAATATACACATTTAAAGCGGAAAAAATAAAATGCTGCAGTAGCGGTCAGAACGACAGTTGAAGCCCCATCGATCGTACGGCCTCTGGTGAACAGCAAATAGAGTAGTTAGGCAAAGAAGGTTCATGGGTATGAGTCAGTGTGAGCATGGGGAAAAGCGAGCCTGGAAAACAGACTCATTTTAAGTGCTCCTTTTTTGCACCAAACGTATTTGACTTTTACCAGCAGGCATAACAAACACAGATTATGTTTTTCTCCTTCACTAATTGTTCGGTTACAAACAGTATGAATTCCCCGCTGATGGAAGGGCGAAGAGATAGTTCTGAATGGATACTGCCGCAGCATCACGGTCCTCAGATGTCCGTTTCCTTGACAACAGAAGGAGGGTGTGTAGAGACAGGGGAGGTATAAAAAGCCAAGCACCTCTTCTCCGCGGCTCATTCAAAGCTGGATATTGCAGCGCTCAGCACTAGGAAAGCACAGACACTGAACTCCTTCAACACACACAAGCAAAGCACAGGCTGGCTTCGCCTCCGGACGTCTCCACCATGCTCCGACCCAAGGACTTGTGTCAGGGTTCGGGCACAAAGACGTTCCTAGATGCCATGCACAACGGCAAGGCGCACCTTGCACGATTCGTTCTGGATGCCCTGGATGGACGCATCATCAACTCCAAAACGGAGAACAGCCGCACCCCCCTGATGTATGCCGTGTGCCTGCCGGACCCCAGTGCTCGGGTGAAATTCACCCGGATGCTTCTAGAGAAGGGAGCGGACGTGAACTGCCAGGATGATCATGGCCGGACAGCTTTGAGCTTCGCCTGTGAGCTGGGGTACCTGGATGTTGTAAAGCTGTTGGTCCAGCATAGCGCTGACCCCGAGATCACTGACTCTTGGGGCAACAGTGCACTGATGTACGCCGCATGTGGCGGCCACAGCCAGGTACTGGAGTTCCTCGTCCGGGCCTTCAAGAGGCTAGGTTTGTGTCTGGATCGCACTAACATGGCTGGCCACTCTGCTATCCAGGTAGCTGACTTTTTTGGGCACAACCAGTGTGTCCAGGCCTTAAATGTCCCTGGAAAGAAGAGCTTGAGTTTAGAGGATAACATTCAAGGGAAAGAGCTGGGAGGTGGAGTGCGCCGGCCCAACAGACTCCCTAAACAGGTCCTGGAGAAGTTCAGCAAGCAGTTCCACAGCAAGTGTGACGACCACCTGCCAGCGCTTTTCCAGCGGCAGCTGCGAGTGGAGGAAGGAAATGGGCCAGCGAGGCACCTCAAAGCTCAGCAACAGTCCCCTGAATGGAAGAGCCAGAGCCAACCCATCACTGGTCACCTGCAGCACCTCCACAGCAGAGATGCCCAAGACGCCGTATTCACGGCCAAGCAGATCCAGAACGGCAGGCTGAGAGACTCGAAGGGTCCAAAAACACTGGACCACAACCCAGAAGTGTACAAGGAAAACAAGATCAAGGAAATTACTGAAGACACAGTCCCAGCTTGGGGTAAAGCAAAGTCTTTCAACATGGAGCTCATGACCTGCAGAAAGCAGTCGTATCAGGGGGACATGTCTGAGAGGAGCCAGACAGCCACAAAACTGAAGAGGGGCTCGCTGCAGGATGAGAAACCTCTTAATGCAAAGATTCAGTTTCAAGAAATAACTAATGAGAGTGAAAATTTCACAGCTGTCCCACAAGCTCTTCTCAGTGGAGTGAGACAAAGTGTGGAGCCCCCCACTAACACCGCGAGGGTGTCGGCGAGCGGGAGACACAACTCGTCCGTCTTAGGGAGGAAGGAGTTTCAGAAGCGGTTCAGCGTCCCGCAGCAGGGCCGTCCGGACAAGCTGCTGCCCCAGAGAGCTGACATGGCGCCCGAGAGACTTCCGCTACAGCCACCGGGCTTCACAGGGCTGGGGATGCGCCTGCTGAGACGCTTCACCGCCCCTGAGTTCATGAGACTGGCGATGGAGTTCCCCCCCGGCCCCCAGCGCGGCAGAAGCAGGATGTCCCGTTCCGAGACCTTCCCGCTGTCAGAGGGACACCAGAGGGTGGACAGCCAGCCCAGCGTGGACAGCATCAGCGCTGTGCAGTGCGAGTTCGAGAGCAGCGCCCCCCAGTGGAGAAAAGCCCACTCGTGAACTCCCAGCCTGAACCACATGCTGGGACCGTAGCTACTTCGCCTATGTAAAATAACATTTTTAACAGCCTGGTAAATATATCTAGTCTGCTATTAATTTCTACACGAGAGAAAGTTGCAAGTATTACTTTTGTGCCTATTAAACACAGACGTTCTCGCGCTGTAACTACGTAAGTGCATCATAGTTTGAATGGTACATGTACGTCAGCTGTTCCGCCGCCAACTCTCCTCTATATTACGCATCGTCGCCCTCGATTTAGCGCGTTTTCACAACTTCGCTCGGCTGTGTTTATGAGATGTACCTTCAACCCGAGGAAAACTAATAAAAATCCTTCACGGCACGACTGTTGACGTTCTTTCGGCGGCATCTTTCGTTCAGCATTACGGTAAGTTTATCGTTGTGGGCTCTGAAAAGCTTCGCTGTGATTTACTGTGCAGTAATGCAGGCAGCCGTTGAAGAACAACGGCTCCCCCTTAAGATCCCCCCAAACAACGGAGGAGATCTTAAACTGTGCCTTTAAGAAGGAAACACCCTTTTAAGGTTTACAGACCCGTCCGATCTTAAACTTTCAGTATCACCGCACGCTTTGGCAAAACCTACTGAGAACTGTATAAACTACACTAGTATATTTATTGTGAGGAATGCTGATATTCATCGATCACGTTTTCTTAAAAGGTGAAACGGGCGCGCGCTTCCGCGCGTGGTGGAGTGGAATAAGAAATAAGCGGGTAAAAGTGCCCGCGCAGAGTGTAATGATAAATAAAATATGGTATTCGGTTATTGGGAAACTCTTTATGCAATAATCCGTTTATTTGGATGCCTTACAAAATTAAAGCGAGTATGTCCACTCTTTCGTGAAATACACACTGGTACAAACACGGGGAATGTGTGGTAAACCCTGCTGGAAAACAGAGACCAGGCGCAAGATGGGCTCAGCGGCCGGAGCTTCTCCAGCTTCACATGTCAAGCCCATGTGCTTTGTCTGCACTGTCCACACACACACACACACACACACACACACACACACACACACACACCTGGGAAGAGCAGTGAACAATCACAGCACGTGATCTCCATATACATTCAGAAGACACACATCAAAAAAGAGGTATCTCATACATTGCCCCCCCTCCCCCTCTCTCCACAAGACAACCTGCAAACACCACATCCTCACGTTTGCACACACACAGCTGAAGTGACCTGTACAACATGAACACTGTGAGGCTCGGAAAGTCACATTTAGTTTCACATCTTACAAACTGTTCACAACACCTTTCAGAAAAGCAGGTGACATTTTGTTTTCCAAGATAAAATAGATAAATAGGAAAATAATCAAAATCCATTTGTTTCCACAGACTCCTTTAAAAACATATTCAAATGTCCCTCGCTCAAAAGCAAAACCGTCCTCTCCTTTGATATTAAAGACCGATTCATTTATTACAAGATGGAAATCCAAAATTTCCCCGAAATAATCAAAGCTGATCCCGCCGTTGGGTTAAACTTGTTGATAACTATGAAGACGTTGCTAATCTAAGCTTAGTCCACACAAGGTGTGTTGAGTATTATCAGGCTTTGGATGCAAGGTTCACATCACACCGCCTGTTGATCAGAAGTTTGCCGCAGACTCAGCTCCTAAGATGAATTCTCAGATGAAACCCCCCCCAGTCTCTCTGTCCAGGTGTGATTCATCATTCACGACGCTGCGTCATCTTCATATGTGTCAGCGCAGGGTCCCTGATCAGCAGTGAGGAATTCTGTGTGCCCCGGTTGAACGGCACCAAGAGAGTCACTCATGTTCGCATGCAGATGCCATTCTGAAAGAGTCTGTTTCCTTGATCCGTGAAAGTGCTGCCATCCAACACATTCTGCTCCCCTTGCGAATCGGGGCATCCGGATCAGTGCCGAGGAAACATGCTGTGCCTTTTCCTTTCACTGGGCAGTGGTTCAGGGCCTGGCTGGGGCGGAGGAGACGTACACAAAGGGACGACACATCAGCAGCGGGACATACGCTTGCGGTATTGTTCCACCAGTGGGACCAGGCACTCCGGGGACCCGCTCTGGAGCAGGAAGGGGTGCTCTAGCAGGTCAGTGGCACTGGCCCGTTCCAGTGGGTCCCGGGTTAGCATGCGATCCAGAAAGTCCTTCAGCACCGGGGAGATCTGTTCAGAGGAAAAGGTTGGGGGGGGGGGGGGGTTGATAAGCTAAANTTTTTTAAGGGAAAAGGGGGGGGGGGGGGGGGGATTGATAAGCTAAACACAACAGACTGAATAGGGTGTAGAGTGGGTATTTTTCGAGAGTGTGTATTTATGCCTCTGTGTGTGTGTGTGTGTGTCTGTGTGTGTTGGCTTTTGTGGCTATTTGAGCACGAGTTAGTGTTTCTATGTGTGAGTGTATGTGTACTTGTATGAATGTATGTTTGTGCATCACCTTGTGCAGGTTCCTGATGGTGGGTGCCGGCTCATCCCTCAGTCTCTTCATAGCTGCCACGGGGGCCTCGCTGAAGTAGGGCGGCTCTCCATCCACCATCTCTACCACCATGATACCCAGAGACCAGATATCCACCTGCCAGGACCAAAGAGATCAGTCCTTCACACCAACACATTGATGGCAGAGAACCAAAGGATGCTGCAAAGGTTTCAGATCTGGAGGACTAGTTGTATACTGAATCATGTGAAGACATCTGCTCTACAGAGACATTTACTTAGCAGCCAACTCTTATCCTGTCCAAATTATACTGGCAGCAGCACTTTTGCACTTGAAAAATCTGTAATAACGGTTGTTAAAGTAACTGAGTATTAGTGTCTTGCAATTATAAATCCGCAGCCGACTGTTGGGAGCTCCTTACCTCTGTGCTGTAGGGGTTTTTGGAGATAACCTCTGGTGCCATCCAGTAAGGTGTCCCCACCAAAGACTTCCTCTTTGGGATGTCCTTGCTGATCTGGGCACAGAACCCAAAGTCCGACAATTTGACCTGAATGGTGACAAAAGAACATTAAACTGTTTCCACACCCAGATATCCTACATACTAGACCTCTTTTTGCGGGTCTGTGGTTACTGCCGCACGCGCGCACACACACACACATAAAGACACACACAGAGGCATTGGCAAAGTCAAATTGGTCATTTTCAACGTAATGGGGAGAAATGCAAAACTTTGATTGGTTTGCACCACATACAAACTTGGCTCTTGTGTTTATGCAAAAGCTCATTGCTGAGTAATTCATCTGTTCTCTACTTTCCCATTTTCATGCACTAGACGTTTGGTCCATATAAGGTCAACACCATATACCTTCAGTAAGACGGCAGACTTACCCTCCCGTCTAAGGTGAGTAGAATTGAATCGCTCTTAATGTCCCTGTGGATGACGCCTTGGGAGTGCAGATAGGCCAAGGCCTGTAGGACAGCCTCGCACACTGTGGCTATCTGCTCTTCATTGAGCCTGGGGAGTTAGAAGCCAGTAGAGTTAAACCAAGGATTTATCTGCTAATAAATAAGCTATTCCCCATCTCTCTGAGATCTGAAGTGGAGGCACGTCTCTTTATATGATGCCAGGTCCAAATCTAAACTACACGTATTGTCAGCAGTTACTGTTAACAATCTGCACAGATTCTAAACAGATGTGTGTAATTTTGTTGTATGAGCTTGTAAAAGTAGTGGTTGAACTCTAATACTTTGCAGAAAGAGACAGTTCCTCTTTATAATTCTTCATGTTATGTTTCCGATTTACACATCCAGAAACCGAATTAACTAGAGATTTACAGTTTCAAAAACTTAGGTTCCCTTAATACTGTAAAGTCCTTCAGTTACTCTGTTGAACACTGAACAGGACCAATTCATTTAAACATTTATAATCACATTGCCACCTAGTGGGGAAAGAAGAGTGCCTGGGGGGGGGTGATATACAAGAGACTGTGTGTATCCCAGATAGATCAGCGTTCTTCAGGTGGACCCAGTGCTTTCAGGACACGACACTGAGGTTAAAGCATCACTCCCACGTTATAGCTGTACCAAAATCTGTTTTTGTTTTAATTAAGCTGATCACGTTTTCCATGATTCCTTACCTGGTTTCTGATACAATGTTGGTTAGAGCACCGCCCTGAAGGTACTCCATGATGACCCAGAGCTCCTCCTCCACCAGGGCACTTTTGTACATTTCCACTACATTCCGGTGCTGATAGTCCCTCATGATGACCACCTGCAAGAATGTGGACCATGTTTGGTTGTTATGTGATTTCTCTTTGTTCTCCCATCCTGCGGCCTCCGCTGTGTGTGGTGAGGAGTTACCTCATTGAAGAGAAGCTCTCGCCGCTGCTGTTTCCGGAGGTCCATCATTTTCACAGCCACCAGTCGGCCGCTGTGCTTCTCCCGGGCAATGCACACCACACCCGTAGAGCCCTCACCAATCTTCACAAAGTTCTCCAGGTAGGAGCGGGGGTCCCCTTTGTCCACCACCATCTGCAGAGCAGCCTTAAACTGCTCGTGGGTCACTTTGGGGGGGTCAGGAGGTGGCCTCGGGGAGGGGTACTGTGGGGGACGGAAGGAGGGAGAGCAGGTGCCTGGGGGGCTGGTTGCCAGCGAACCCGCTGGTGATGGTCGGGGCTGAGACGGACTGTCTTGTGTGGGCGGTGTAGGTCTGGGGCTACCTGACGGGTGCAGGAATGGGTCTGGGGCGTTTTGCCGCACACCCACATTGGGGGAAAGTCCAAGGGTGTAGCTTGATGAAGGCCGAACAGTTTTATGGGTTCTTGTGCCCCCTACAAGTGGACTACTGGTACCGTTGGGCAACAATCCAGCTTGAGGCTTTAGAACAGAGTCTGCCTGTAAAGCAAAAGAGAAAAGGGATGGTTTAATGACAGGGGTTTTCTAGCCCAGTTCTTAAGGCCTTTTGCAATTCCGACTTGTCAATAATGAGCCTGATCTGCTCCACAATCTTGTTAACTATAGATAGATGTGCCCTGTGCATCACGGACAAAGCAGAGCCTTTATATTTACAGCCACCTTGGAGCAAAGCCTTCGCCCACCTTACAAAACTTCTCACCTTGGACAGGAGGAAAGGAATGTTTTAATAGCAGCCTAACTTTAAAAAAAAAAAAAAAAAAGGTCAGCTTGGCAGTAAAGACTTTAACATGAATCTTATTCTGAAGTTTCAGATCAAATTCCCTTTCAGTTTTTCTGCACATTTGGTTTACATTGCACTCGTATCCCAGTGTCTGGAGCTTGTCCTTGGTCTGTTGATTTTCCTCCATTCGTTTACTCTAAACATGTATCCAAGGCAACTTGCATTTGTTATGCTTTCATAATTTCATGCTCAATAAGCCGTGCATAACAGCGAATTTTAGGTGAGAACGCTGAAAATTAGTACAGATGGTCCACTCTCTGCCAGGTTAATATGAAGCAGAAACCTGCCTCTGATAGCAACAGGCGGAGGGGATTTTTGTCGCAAATAATGTGGACCCGTGTCAATTAAAGAAACTGTTTAAAAACTTTCACAACTGTTTAGCCTCTCTTCTTTTACTAGGGGTGGGCAGCTGAGAAGAAAAAACAGGTATCTAAAAGTCTCAAGACATCTTACAGGCTGCTCCTTGCTTCCTTCCACTTTGCTGTCTATGCCACAAAAAGTTATTTCTTTAATTACAGTCCACGTCCTGCTATCCCCTGTGCGCACTGTTCAGCCTTTTCTTCCCTTCTTGCCTCTCCTGAACCACCTTCCTTCATTTTCCCCACAGCAGAGTTTGCCTCATTGTTCAAAAACAAAATGAACGTCTTCATCAGCAAATTCTCCACAATATTTTCATGCCTCCATGCCAAAACACCAGGAAGGCCTGGTTCCCTCAATCCTCTCCACTACCTAAAACTCACATCTCCAACATCTTGCTTTTACACTGAACCCTTTCCTTCCCTTCTTACAATGTCAGAAGGTCTTCAATCTGCTAGGGCTGCCTGCCTCTCACTTGTTGCCATTGTTCTTGATCTCTAGGCTGCATTTTACCCAATCGACCATTGTATTCTCCTAGCTGGGTCACTTTGGTATCAAGAGAGTATCACTGAAATAGTTTGAATCCTGCCTGTCATGTAGCTCCTATGAGGTAGTTTGGTTCATCTCTGTTCCTCATCCTCTCAAAGCACGTGTTGAGCACTTGACCCTTCACACTAATCTTGTCCTCATCAGTTAATAAAAGCCTAGCAGTGACAAATAAGCCTAGTCGTTGCTTCCTCTAAAACATCACAGCCATAACCTGCTCCTGCAGGCCTGTTCTCTACAACATTTATCAAATTCACCCGTACCCCACACCAGAGGTATTGCTCTAAGGTTCACTGTCCTTAATAAAATAATGAATTTGCGTTCAGCTTTAAGATTTTGACTTTCAGCATAGAAAAAAACAAATCTGCAGTGAGATGTAACATCTGTTAAGTGACTACATTACCCTCAGTCATAGAACTGCAGGTAAGAATTGTGGTCAGTGGCTTTTCTTAAGAGCGTATGTGTCCAAGAAGATTTCTTCACAATGACATGGGGGCAACACCAGAAATAAAATAAATCTCAGAACTCCTCGACATCTCGCTGGCCAACCTTTGCCCAGCAATTCCTTTCCCCACTGGGCAGAACTCCCCCCCCAACAGGTACTGGTAGCATAAACACAAAGATTACCTGATCACAACAGAACATTTATAAACACGGAACTATGTACCGCGTGAATTCACACAAACGTCTCGGCTCCTTTAAAGTGCAATTTAGTAGCTCTGACAAGAACGAAAAAAGAAAGTAAAAAAATGTGTGATTCAAAAATACTTTGCAGAGGTGGTGGAATAATTATATATATATATTTAAAATTGCTTTCTGGGAACTTCCTGCAAAAACTGCATAACACTACATTTTCTTTACAATATTAGGCAACACTTAGGTCGGATTTTTAGATAAACATGGGACGGGGTTGGAAAGAACTGGAATTTTTCCCCAATAAAAATGAATGGAGTAAGTAATTTTGTTATCTTGTTTACTGAAACTTGGGTTGAGTTCAGTTAGTGGGGAATTACTGTAATTCACTCCAGATTTATAGCTAATGCTGCAGTGATTTTTAAGAGACTTTATGTACAAGGTGACACAACCAGGGGTGAGTGAGTCAAATACCTTCAAGTCGTAGGAGGAGAAGGGCCTTCCGGGGCTGTTCTGGGAGTGAAACTGTGACCTGTTGCTGAACTGGAGGTCTGGAACATGGCTGCCCTGGAGCTGTGGTGCACCTGTTGTTGGACTGTAGAAGCAGGAGACAGGCCTTTGGCCAAGAGGGGCCACCCTTGGAGCTTTGTCCCTCCGCTCCACAAGCCTGCTTGCAGGACCTCTCTTCTCACCATGTACCTCAGGCCGTGGACTCGGGAACTCCCCCCCGCTGCCTGGAGATGATGGCCCATCCAAGGAGGTGATGCTGACCTCATACGTAGACTTAGCCCTGGGTAGGGCCCCATTGGCCTGCAGGGTGGCATTCTTGTTGCCACCCAGGCGAGGGCTCCCACTCTCACTCTTCACATTGCGCATCTTTTCACGCCAGTGCTGCTCTCCACTGCCAGGGTCCCCCTGGGCCAGGTCTTCATACTGGTACGTGTCCCCCTCTTTAACCTCCCCCAGCCGGCCCAGAGACTGGGCCCTCTTCCGGGCAGAGGGGCTGCTCTTCCGTAAGGAGTTGGAGCTGGTCACTGAGAGACGGCTCATGTCGGAGATCACCGCAGAGATGTACTCTCCGTGGCCTATGAAGCTCCCTCGCACAATGGTCTGGAAAAGAAACACTGGGTTATCTGTGTACTTCTTGCATTAACTACTCAGGACACCTTTTTAGACTTAATCCATCTCATTATGCTGAACTGCTTATCCTAGTCAGGGTCAGCACTCCAGAGGCTATGAAACTACACCCTGGATAGGAGACCAAACCAGTTCAGGGTAACTACACACATATTATGGGTTACGGCCAATTCACCAGAAACAAGTCTTCAGACTAGAAGGGCACAGAAACACATAGAGGAAACCCACGCAGACATGGGGAGAACTTGCAAACTCCACGCAGGCTGAGCTAGGATTTGAACCCACACCTGAACAGCCCAGCACTAGGAGGAAACAGTGCTACTTACTGTGCCACACCTCCCTTTTCAAACTGCACTCATTAATATGAGTAAAAATCATTTATCCTGATTTGTGAAGTAACCAAAATGCCACTAAAGGTGCAGAAACCTGTGGGGTAAAAACGCAGAGAACTTTCAGGAAGCCCACAGTGGGATGCTTCCCCCTCTGAGATGACTGCTGCATACCGGCACTTGCACAGTCGGACGGGCCACTCTTTCTTTAGATCTGTGGTCATTTGAGACAGAGCTCAGCAAAAATAAATGGTCTCTGACTGGAGGTTTTACAGCACTCATTAATAGCACTTTCTCTCTGAAGCTAAAATGGTTATATTTAGATTGTGTTTTACGTAACATCCAAAAAGTAATTTTAAAACATAAAGGACCCTTGCAGAGCAGGTGATTGTGGCTTGCTGTGGAGCAATTCCCATTGTTCAATGCGGGAAACAGCAAATTGAGTCTGACTGCAGTGGGAGTGTTTGCGTGCCTCTATACACACAGCTACCAGGTCCACAGACACCAAAATGTACCACTTAAATTCCTGGCACTGTGACCAATGAATCCCATGATGCTCTGGGCTGCTTTCAACTGGGGAAGGTGTGGAGAAGTAAAGGTGTCAGAACAGTACAGATCTCACCTGCTCCTCTTTTGTTCAGTCTTGCAGTCAAAAGTTTCTCTGCGGGATAAAGACACCTGGCATAGTCTACCTTATGAAACGGAATGTTTCCACTGAACTGGAAGATTAAGATCAGTTAAGATCCATATTCCATTTCCCTGTGTTTTCCCTCAAAAAATCCCAGTGTTTGCAGCTAAAGAGTGGAGTGAGACATATAACTGTGAAAAAGTGTGTTTTCAGAAGTACATGTTCTGACTGACTGTCAGATTGGAGTCTGTGGTATTCTGGCTGTTTATATAAGCACAACTAACATGTATCATTCACACAGTTCAAAGGAACAGAGAAACAAAAACTGAAATAGAAAAAAAAATGTGCGGCAACACCCTACTTACGTAGTGCGTTCCTGGATATTGGCTTGTAAAGTGAAATCTCATAAGTTAGAGATGTTAGTATCATTAATTCCAGCAGGAAAACCATTTTTAACATTCCTGGACCCACAAAATCACCCCCACATTTGCTAGTAATACCATAACTCATCAAAATGGAGATAAATAACATTCATTCAAAAATGTATAATGATATGTTACTGTACTGTGCAAAAGTCTTAGGCATGCAACTTCAATGTCTGTTGAGAAGTACAGGTAGATTCTTATCTACCATCAGGGAGGTTTCTGGTTGGTCCCAAATTCATTCTGCAGCCTGAGACTGACCTCAAACACCCAATCTCAGTCATACACAACTATCTTCAGCAAAAAGAAGGAATCCTGCAACAGATGCTATGGTCCCCACAGAGCCCTGATCTCAACATGATCAAGTCAGTCTGGGAGGACATGCAGAGACAGTCAAAGTCTGCAGAAGAACTGTGGCCAGTTCCTCACAATGTTTGGAAGAACCTACCAACCTCTACCTTAAACTGCATGCAAGTTTGCATAAGGGAATTGATGCTGTTTTAAAGGGTGGTCCCACCAAATATTGATCTGATTGAGGTTTTTTTGTCTACTGCACTTTTTAGAACGTTTATTGGTTAATAAGTATTCATGGCTTTATTTTTGGAACCATCCTCGCTTTATAGCATTTTTCCTACAGGTGTCTAAGACTTTTGCACAGTACTGTACAGCAACATAAAAATAGTAGTATAAATGCACTGGAAAAATTCAGATGACAAGATGGCACTCGAGAATAATGGCCAAAATCAATCATTTTAAGCCCAGCCAGGCTTGGACAGCAGGCGCCTGTTGTGAAGCAGCTCAGGTTTTGGACGTAAGAATCAGCGCCCTTATAAATGCACTGAGAAGTGGCACCCGAGCGCCACCTACTGGCCATTCTTCCACACTGTACCCCAGTAACGGCAGTCATGTCAGGCTGCAGCAAAGATGTCAGTACACGGAGAAAATGAATTTGTCCGTTTTTGTGGGTCTGAAAGAGAAAACCTCTCTTAGTCAGTCTAGGCCAGACAACATTCATAAATTGTAATCTACAGTGAATATGACCTTGGTTACGTTTCACGATCTGAAATGTTTTCAGAATTTATTAGCGTGAAAAACAAATGATTATCTTGGAAATTAGATTGATCGGTTATTGGATTTTCACCCGTTTCCTGCATGGCTATGAGCGGATTTGTTGTTCTAAAACGATCTATGTCGTTTAGACAGCTACACATACACCGCACTACAAGCCGATGAAAATGTGTAATTAAAAAAAAAAAATTGTTGCCTTTATGCTACTATGACGGCAAAATGAAAAGTGTGTCAATGGACAGATACGTTACCATGGCTACCAGTCCCAGAGGTTAAACATCGCAAACCTAGCAAAGATCTGCATTCAGTAAGCAGTGAACTGAAACAGCGAACTACATACTGAACCTGCAAGACCACAGCAGTTAATGAAGGGCTCCTCACTGGTCTTAAGGGAAGTTCTTATTCTTGGCACAAATGCATTTTTTGCCCAAATGGATCTGCATGCAGGATGTTTTATCTTTTAAATAACCACTTCCCTTATGCATGTACAAAAAGAAAAAAATCTGCCCATTCAGGTTCATCCATCCGCTGAGCATTGTGTGTGCAGGTAGTTTACACTGTGGCTTTTGCGTTTGCTACCTCGTGCACCGCATTGCACGACGCAGTCTGTTTTGAGCCGCGTGTCCTGCTGCCTGCTGCGTTGACTCATGAGAAAGCCGACTTGGTGCTGCTGTCGAAAGGGTTTTAGGGCGAAGAGCAGAACGCACGGGCACCCCCGACACGTGAAAGGCCTGAGATGTGCAGTCTTTCCTCCTTCCTACCATTTGTGCTGCTGATCCTCTGCTTCACCTGCACATTTTCCTGCCAGAGCCGCCTATTCATAGGACACAAGCATCCCGGATAGTCATTAATTTCCCACACAGGGTAATAAATCTTGCGTTCCCCCAGGATATGCAGTGTGCAGCCAGTGTACTCGGTGGGGTATTTAGATGTTTTTGATATTACGTCTGAAATCAGTAAGGATGATCAAAAAAGCAAAGGAAAATATATAAATGTCCCACTGCAGAAGCGAAAGGATCTGTTTAAATACTGAGCTCCAAGCTTCATTGTTGCATAACTTAGGAGATAGCTTTTAACTAGACATACATAGGTTACCCTTTGTCCCCAATTTACAGTCCACAACAAACCTTTCCTGAAGTAGTTACCTATTTCAACAATAAAGTCTCTCATTAGAACTGGACATTTGCCCCTTTAGCTGGGTGTTCAGGACCAGTGGACCTGCACCAAGTGGAATAACATGTCATAGAGACTTAACAGCCGGTTCTGTTGCAATGTGGAAGACACACAGTGAAGAAGATCCTACCTTCTTTGGCTTCAGCTCCACCGGTGTGATCCTGGAGGGATCCACCACCGGCTTGGGTCTTCGGAGGGTATCGATGATGCTCTGCCATTGCGGCGGGAGGCCCACAAAGCAGCCGCGCTTGGAGTCAAAGGAGGTGTGGACCCGGTGCTCAAAGTTTTTCGGTGCTGAGATCTCCAGTCTCTTCTTCTTCTTCTTCCGAAACATCCTCAAGTCGGAGAATGCGAGAATCTGCCGGAAACAGCAGACCTGTTTGTTAAGGGAGGACGTGCTCAAAGCTTTCAGGCACACCATTTTGGAGCAGGATGCACTGTAGCGGCGTCCAAACTGAGACTGCGACACTCATCAGTAAATCTCGGGTTTTACTGAGAGTCGCACTTCCTGATGCATTCTACACAGAGACACATTCCTCAGGTAAGCTGAGGTTTTAGGAAACCAAACTTTCCAGGTAAGCACAATGCCATGTGATTCTGCATTGTTGTTCGGAACCACATGGTTCAAAGTAACCAATAAAGCTGCTTGTTTACAGTTCCACACAAAGGAATGATGTCACTGATCATTTTCACCCCCCCCCCCCCCCCCCCCCCCCCCCCCCCCCCCCCCCCCCCCCCCCCCCNCAGTTCCACACAAAGGAATGATGTCACTGATCATTTTCCCCCCCCCCCCCCCCACCCCGCCCCACCGCATGTCACTGCTGCTCATTGAGGCACACAGTGCTTTACAGCATTTTTTAACGGGGAAGGAAGCATACAGTTTGAACGCCGCCATTAACAATCCCCTGTACAAAAGCAGCCTGCTTTCTCTCTCCTCTTTCGTGTGTGATGAATTTGGCTCTGGGGTGAGGTGGCACACTCTCTGTGCCATGTGAAAGGATGGCTATCTGGTGAATTAGGATGTACTTAGTGGCTGTGCCCTTTTTCTCAGTTGGTGCCCAGACACGCTGCTGCTTTATTAAGAGAAAAGCACGCCAAAAGCTTTGTGGCCACCAGGCCTTGATGTATGTTAACCAAATATATACACTGCTGGCCTCTGCCACATTGGGCAGCAAGACTCAAGTAACCAGCACAGTAATACCTCCAGTAGAGGTACCACCTGCTGTGTTTTTTTGCCCTACTGCTCTTTTATTTAAGCTCCTTATAATAATCTTTTGTGAACATTTCAAAATAAAACTTCTTTGGATTTTTAGGATTATTATCCATTGTTGTAAAAAACACTGTTTCTTTGTTTATCCACTAATATTAAAGGTATAATTAACCAATTTTGACTTATATTGAGCAAAAACAGTTTTCAAGCTCCATTTATGCAATAAACTGTATTGATGCCCTCTTACAGTGCCGTTTCATTAAGGGTTCTGTTTGTCCAGTATACATGTAGAGTGCAAATTGAGGTATTACTGCATTAAGAATCTTGTTTCGAGCCATTTCATTTGTTGAGGAATTTCTTAAAACACACATTTTAATTTGCATTTTTCCGGTTTGCCAACAAGGGATATTTCTTTTTGTCATTTACTTTGCCAGAGGATTCGCACACAGCTCCATATCGCTGCGTCACTGCTTTTATAGGATTTTATTTTTGGGGGATTTTATATTTGGTACCTACTTTAAGGTGTACAATGCCTAAAAACTCACTTCAAATGCCCTGACATTGATTTCAAAAGTTAGCCAGAGAGAGAGAGAGAGAAAAAAAAAACTACTAAGTTAAAAGCAAAAAACCATACATATTCCCGCATTTTTATCAAAGTACATTTTATCAGGCAATTAAGATGAGAGAAACTGAGCTACTATAAAGGCCTTCCACGGTGCACAGGATGCATATTATATTTCATACAGAAGATAGAAGCCCCAGGTTGACCTGGATGTCACAGGGCTGACTGGCTCCTGTCTGTCTGGCCTTAAGACAATAACAGTTACAAGCGCAACCATAACCTTTGACATGCTATCACTGAGCTAACAATAACACTAATGAATAGTACGGGCTACTAAGCACGCCAGTGGCCCTGTCCTCACGTGGACTCCAGACAAGAGCGAGGGGCCCACTATAGTCAGACTCCAGCAAAATCCCACTTAGTTTCCTTTCCTCTCAAATAAGGATGGGGAGAGGATGAGGGGGAGGCAAACTGTGAGTTACGTGTCCCCTCCAAGGATAATTCAGTCGCACGGCTAATATGCCAAGCGTTGCATAACCGTGCCTTTCTGCGCCGTCCCTGCGTACATCACGTCAAGCTGGAAAAGGGCTTAACAGGATCCGACAGAAGCTTCACGGCATGCGCCAGTCATTCAGAATGGCGGTAGGGTTACATGAAAAAAGGAAAGATTAAAGCATAAAGATCTAGCCTGGGTCAAGCAAGACTAGACACACGATGCTCCAAAAATGAACATATCAAAACACTTTTTGATGCCGTTCTTTTTTTGGTTTTGGGATGGAGAAATGTGGGGGACATTTCTGCATTTCAGGGGAGCACTGCATGAGGTAGTTGTACAGATGTGGCTGACAAGCATTACAGTTTCATCAGGTTTTTGTATGGCACCCTGTGTGGTTCCTTCACACACTCAGATGACTCAGCAGAGACCCCCAGTATCTCTCAGCTTATCTAATTCATCCCAGTACTGACCGATGATGCTGTATCAGCTTATTGTTCAGTGCCTTAACACGAGTGATGACTGCAGGTCGTCCACTAACATATTCTTGGAATGAAGCTTAAGTTCGCTGTTTTCTCACTCCAGTTTTAGGCCCATTGATTTCTAAATGCCAGCCAATACAGGTGTTCCAGTACAGGACTAATGAGGAAGCAGGGAATCCCGTGATGGCCAGGTAACTCTCACGTGCCCAAGGCGACACACTCATACTCTGCACTCTTCCTGTAGCGACACGTCAATCAGTATTTACCCAACAATGATAAGTAACTTGTAACAGCAATTGTGTTTATGTGTCTTGAAGCTAAATAGTTTCAAACAGGATGTTAGCAGATATACCAGAATTGCAGCACAGAAGTGGTCTGGATTGTTCCTCAGTCTTGTGTAACGCATGAGATAAACCTCTGACCAGTGGTCCTTTGCAGAATATTTTTCCCGTGCTTTCCTGGAGTTTCCTTGCAGTGTCATTGGAGACTTATTATTTGGCCAAATATACATAAACGCAGCAAAGTATCACTACCATGTTCAAGTTTGTTCCTGCTTGTGTAAGCCAAGACCGCAGATAGTTCTCCGAAATTATGTAAAACGTGAAACAGGATCATACCAATAATGTTTTTTTTTTTAATGTTACAAAAGTTTTATGATCTATGTTTGAATCTACTTAACAAAACAACCAGTGAACTGAATTCTGTAAAACATATTGAAATTTCACCCAGTAAATGACTACAGTTGGCTTTATTCTTAGTTTGAAAGCCTTAATCACATGGATCACCCTTAAGTCACCTCCACAAAAATCCTCAAAATCTTGAAAGCGATTCTTAATTTATTCTCCTGTTTCAACTCAGTGGGGAAATGTCAGAAATGATCCATGTCTGTGGTGTTTCTGGACACAGCACGATGCAAAAGGAACCCTAAAATCATTCACTGGGCATGAAGTTCTGCAGAAAATAAAGGACCCAAAATGTATTGCCATAGGTTTCAAAAGGTTGAAAAACTGCTCTACTTAGAAGATATAAATCTGAAAGATCTTATTCTGTTGCTTATGTTTTTTTCAATTCAAGTCCCTCACATTGAACAGTAATACACACTCAGCTAAGGCTTTGGAGGCGGGAAAAAAAAATTCAGGTCAGTTTGTGAGCCCTGTATGAGTCAAGATCTTGACTGAGCATGACACATCACAGCCCAGCAGTTCCCCAACAAGTTCTGTCCTGCACAGGCAGGTTATTAGGAAATGTGTCCCTGGAGACGGTGTGTGGCCTTAGCTGGCCCAGATCGCCATGGCTTTTATGAAAGGCAAGGAGTCAAAGGCAAGAAGATTGTAAAAAGAAGGGACTCGTCCTAAAACCACTCCTCACCCCTCTCTTCCTCTCTCTCTCTCTCTCGCTTTCTCTTTCTCTCACACACCCGCGCATGCGCACATGCACACACAGACACACACACACAGCAAAAAATTTGAAAAGTTTGAATTCAGGGTGTGGTGTGAGTACAAGGATTTGGGACGTGTCAGTTTTCTAGGCACAAAAAAGTATATGAATAGGATTGATTTACCCAGATTTTCTTTCTCGGTTTGTGAGGTTGAAGGTTGTGGTTCAGTGGCCTGGAGCAGCTACACTGCCAGGACCAGAGTGTGAAAAACTAGACTGACCATCCACCGATTCCACCTAACTGGTGTCAGGTCACATTCCAAATAATTATAAGGAGGGAGAAACTGAATTATCCTTTTTTTGTTTCTCCTTGTCAGAATAACCATATTCCTGGGAATAAAACAGCATGCTTGCATTTGCTCGGTAGCACAGACATGGACAGGGCCCCGGTTAAAGTCCCAAGTGCTCTGCAGTGCAATCCTAACATCAGGGCGGCAACTCCTCCTATTCGACTGATCTTAGTAACCATTTCCTGTCATTTAAACTGCAACGTCTTTAAGGAAGGCTACCTCATAAACACACCTGTGTTCTCAGACAGACACATGTAATGCTTAGACTAAAACACACATGCCCACGCATGGGGACTCACAAGGAGATTCAAGAAAGTAGACAATGTATAATTGAGAAGTAAACGGGATATATCGTTGCTTTTTTAAGTATCAGATATGCAGTGGGAGGTTTGATCATTTTCTTTCAGGAGTGATTCTCAAAGTCCTCCTGAGTGATTGGTTAAAAGTAGAGGATTCATTTTAAACAGGCACTGAAACTTGCATGAAAGAGATGCCACCAGCTCATCTATATCTGCACTGCTTACAGAAAAAAAAATAAACTGTGAAAACTTTCACGCGGAGAGTCACAGTGAAAGCATTTTTCAATGGGAATACTTAAAAGAATTTTCTGACAAAAAATTCCTTTGACCCATCATCAGGAACAGCTTATCCGGTGCAGGATCGCAGCGCTCTGCAGGCTATCCCAGAAGAATAGGGCGCGAGGCAGGTTACATGACAACAGTTCCTTAGTCACACACACATCTTTGTACTGTTGAAGGAACCAAAAGGCCCATGTAGAAACACACACACTGGGAAAACATGCAAACTCAGCAGAGACAGAACCAGATTCAAACGCACGTCTGACCCCACTGCCCGGGATCTGTAAGGCAACAGTGGTACCTGTCGTGCCAGCATGCTGCCATTTAAACAACCCAAGTAAGTCAGTGTTAAATAAGTCAAGTTACCTGCCGACTATTTCATATGCAGCACATAGAAATACGCTGCAGAGGTACTGGAGATACAGTCGTTTCTGTCTGTAGGAAATGGACTTCCTCCGTGAATAATACCAATAATCGCCCAGAATCACCTGGAGCATAGGAGGGGGTGGGAATACTGAATATCTGAATTGGCCCAGTTCTTGTGGACAGGCTTTAATGGATAGTTCCAAAAGTACAGCTGAGTCTGCCTGAAAAGGGGGGGGTGACAACATTGCACTGTAAAATGTGGAAAACCAACACGGGTACAAAGCACCGCCCTCTTTTGTTTTTGTAAAAACACGTCAATGGGGCGTCACTCTCAGCAGACTGCTCCATTACTTCTTTTTTGTGTATTTTAACATATAGGCTGTAAGTGCTGGTCTGTTTCCCCCTCTCATTTACACAGATACTTTGCGTGCCCTCTTTTCCAGCCTTCTCATTGGACAGTAAAGACTCACAGGAAAGTATCGGGCCACCCGAGACGTTAAGAGTTTTGTGATCCTTTATCTGATAGGCTTCCTACATTGCTTGGCTGGTTGTTACACCTTTTGGCAAATTTTCTTTGGCAGGTGGTGCAAGACGTGGCATGAGAAAATCCCATAAAGCCAAGCAGGAGTTCAGCACCACTCTGTGAGGATCAAAAGTCATACCCAGGGATCCTCAGACGTGTATTTCCAGCAACACTTTTTCATTTGCTATTGAACTTCAGAAAATGAAAAACCGTCATAGGTATGTCAAGCCCGAGTGCAAAAATACCTTATATGCCAAATGCTTTGGCACAGTCTAAACTCCAAGGCCAGACACAGCTCTTGATAGTTTCAGTGTTTTTGTTAATGTTGACAGCACTGGCTGTGACAATGGCCAAAATTTGATATAGCTGGACTTTATGGGGGGTGGAAGAGCAAGGAGGGATTTGCTTACTTTTTTTTTATAAGGCCATCCATCCATCCATTATCATTAACCGCTTTATCACAGGCGAGTCTCACACACACACACACACACACACACACACACACACACGCACACACACACACACTCACACACACACACAGAGTGACCAGTCAGCCTGAAAAACATGTCTCTGGACTGTCAGAGGACCCAGAGAAAACCCACACAGACATGGAGAAAACCTGCAAACTCCACTGCCCAAATGCTGTGAGGCAGCGGTGCCATTTGCTGTGCTATGAAGTATCACGCATGTGAAGGGATGATGGGGAGCGGTAGGGTTTGGGGTGACGAGACCAGAGCTCTCTCAGTAGACTTCAGAAGACAAGAATCCAGCACAGTCATTTGTTTTGTTAACAGAGCTGCAGCGGAATGAAAGGCACATGGATGAGAAGAGAATCGCAGCCCTATGCAGTCAAGTCCATCAGCGCTCACCTGCCTCCTTTGAAGGCTGTCAACACCTGCTCTGAGCTATTTCTGGACCTGTCACTGCAGAACACACCTGTGTCTCCATCCCTCATACAAAGTACCCGATTATCTTTGTGTTTAGTGATCAGGTTTCGAGCCCCTCCTTCCTCACCTACTGAAAACAAAAAACAAGCACCGTTTAGCACCAACATTTTGTCCTGTAAACCTGGCAGTAGAATAAGTGCGGTTCTTCCCCACACTCTGTTTAATTAAAGACATTCTTGGCTCAGGTCAAAGCCGTAGACAATTTCACTCTCAGTAGATAAAGGCATATCACCAGGCCGTAGCACAAAGACGGACCAAATGGGTTCTCAGAGGCTTAATTTACTGATGCACTGTGACTCTCCTGCGACTTCTGCTGTTAAAGCGATAATTCATTTCCAGCTCTTACTCTTCTGCTTCCCTCCTCACCTTTACCTTTTTCCTGGGACAAAATTGCATGAAATTAGCCGTGGAATTCAGTTCCCTTGAACCCCCCACTACCCGTAGCTAAAGATCTCTTTCTTCCACTTTGGTACCGGTTTGCAATCGCCTTTACTCCTGGACCCTTCTTACGAATGGCCCTTCAGACACAAACAGTTTAACATATCTCTGCTTTCATGTTATTCTTCATGAATGTTATTGTTTTGCAGCACGTACTCAACACCTCACTTTCAGGCACCTTTCTGTCTTTCTCATAGAGACACATGAGCAACTGCCACCCCATCCCCCACCGGTTGCCTATCATCTCTCTAACAGCAGTGGCACAGGGGAATAGCGAGTGGTTCTAAAGGCCAAAAAGCGGAAAACACAGGTCACGGGCCATGGAGATCCGTATGTGAATGTGCCTCCTTATTTTGTGTGTTTCTGTGCTATACTCCTTGTTTACCGTCTTTATATCACCTCAGCTCTTGGGCCCCGGGTCTGCTTTGTTATTTTCGTCTTGGAAGCTAAGCAATTGCTGGGCTAAGAGAATCTCTCTAGTTCCGTGACATAAAAACACATAGTTCCGACCGCGTGGGCGTATGATGCTTTGCCCCCTGAGTCTCCTGGCTGTAGGGAAAAGTTTATATAAAGAATTTAGTGCAGACCTCCTGTGCCACAGGATTGAGCTGAATGCCGGCTCTGCAAAGGGTCCAGATAGGCAGCTGTGTCCAGGTCACTCTACTCCTGCCCAGGTTTCACTGGCATGAGAATAAGTTGGCACCTACAATTTTCATCAGTGTCTCCATGTCTGTATAGCTGGCCTCTACCTACCAGGCTGCTGCTTTGCTTGCCCTTGAGAAGCCAGTGAACTGGTCCTAGACAGTCTTGGCCCTGAGGGTTTACCTACAAGTGTCCTGGATGTTTATCAGATCCTGTATGGATCAAAGGTGTCTATTAGCATGCAGACTTGCAGAAAAGCTCCTGTCGGCTGCCGTGCGTTGAGGCAGATGTATATTGAGGCAGATTCAGGCGCGGTCATCACAGAGTTAGGGAGGCGGTTATAGAAATCACGGCCACATGTTACACCGCAGCCGGAATTTTCAGAAGGAGCTGCAATTTATGAGGGCAATGAAACTTCTATGATAGAGAAACTTTTGCTGTAAGATTTCCAAATAAATGATACTAAATAGTATATAAATTATATAAAATAGTGCTTCTGGCAGTAAGTTTAATAATTTAGTTTAGTCTTGTGATAGTGATGCAGTTATAAACAGAATATTGCAGGTCTCCCCTTCTTAGACCACAGCTGAGTTAAAAAGGAAGCTTGTGACATAATGTTCAGTTTATAACGCCCACATAATGCAACACTGCCCTGCTGCTGTGTAGATATTACATTATGGCAATAATTCTAGCAAAAATGTATAGTCTGCTCAGGCTTCTCCTTCCTGTATGCCATGGAGTCACACATGCAGTATATCCACCAATATCCAATGACCTATTGTGCAAGTGCACGCAGATGAGCAGTCCCTCAGCCACCCACCTACACGGCTGAGTAAAGACAAAGTCAGGCAAGCAAGCTTGCGGGGGTAATGAGAAAGCAAGTGTAAAAGTGGCAGTTGCACATGCTACCCCTGAAGTCATTTACTCCTCTGGCTCAGACATGCCATCTTAAAGCAGCTCGATCCTAAACGTGCAGTTTACTTTATGAAATCTCTGATAAGACTGTGCCCTCCAGCTGAACAGTGCCATAACCGCTCCACATACACACGCATGCACACACCCACAGAATTCAGTAACAGCTCTGCTGTCACGACAGACACCACCTAGGAGGCAAAGTAAAAAAAAAATATCCATGGTGTGGAGGATAACAGACCGATTGGACGGAAAGCACATAGGTCCCTCAACTTTCTCACCTGACCACAATTCACATCCTTTGGAGGCAAGGTGAAAAGAGGAGGAGAAGGTTGTGCGGAGGACAGGGGACAGAGGAGCTCCTGTTTAGACAACCCCTCAGAAGCGAGCCTCCTCCCGGTCAGTCGTCCCTCCTTCTCATCACCACCTGGATCCGCTGCGTTCCGCTCCTGTTCTCACCCACTCAACCTCCACTGCCACTGCCACACGTAGCTCTTAGCTCTTTGTCAATGAAGCTCTGCCTCCTTTTTCCTTTTTTCTCTCAAATACCCCCCTCCCAGTCCCCCTCCCCTGTTCCCTGGAGGAGACGATGTGTGTGTGTGGGGGGGGGGGGGGGGGGAAATAGGGCGGCAAAA